>OMNZ01017402.1:0-21577 GCA_900303255.1 Lesueurigobius sanzi
GAACATGGGGACTGACAAAAAGAAATATAGTTTTGTCAGCGAGACTTGTGTTTTACCTTTACCTACCTTATATTTGTTCAGAGTGAAAAGAATATAAACATTGTAACCTGCAGGGATTGAACCCGGGCCTCTGGGGTGCCAAACAGATGCTTACTGTGAGCGCCACTGAAGATGGTGACGTCAACGGTGCTCACACTATATCAATGTAATAGGGGCCAGACGTTAAAGCTGTAGCTGCGTCAATGTGCGTCTATAAGCGGCGTCTTTGGGAGATTCGCGCGTTCAAGAATGGGCGTCATGAGCGATGACGCGCGTTTGGTCTGAACGGGGCTTTAGAGTTGAATTGTGTCGGTGTGTTTTTAATAAATCCACCTCTAAGTCCCTCCTCTCGGTGTATGTTAGCCTACCTTTTACACCGAGAGAGGAGGGACTTAGAGGTCAACTCCTCCTTCTGCTTCACTCTTAAGAGGCCCACAGCATGCTCACGTCTTTAGTAGCTGATGACGATCTTTGGACTAAGATTGAAACGTCCTACACTTCAACTACAGAGTACAGATGAAGACTGAAGAATTTTTGCCTACAATGACCAATAGATTGATCACAAATCAACTACTGGTATATAACTTCACTTGGAAGGGATGAAAAGTGGTGAAGCAAGCAACTAACAAAAAATGGGCAATCATTGAAAGAACACAGAATGTCATTGCATCACAAAGCACAGGGATATTGCTCAGATATGGGGTGGTTCTTTGCATGTTTAGCGACATTCACAGTTTATTAGTTATGAATTCAAACATTTTGTGTACACCATGTTGTCCCTTGTCCTGACACTCTCCTCGACAGTGGAAGAACCACATTGAGGGAGAGATCCACTCACATGGACATGGAGTTGGCAAAGCTAGATAATGCCGAAATCCTTAGGTTAATGCATTTTTTCACATTCTCTGTCCTTTTTGTAGGCAACCAACAGACACTTCCCACAGACAGTAACAGGAGCCTACCTGAGTGGAGTGAGGGAGGCGAGCAAGATGGCAGCAATGTGAATAGATGTTCAAACTCTCAAAACAACACCAGCAGCACTGTCCGATGGACCACAAAATGCAACTAAGACTGTTATTCAATTCTCCACTTGAAAACTCATTAATTTCACTGTGAGTTGTTTTTCGCTAATTTATTTTGAAAACTTTCTGTTTCTTCTTTATGGACTTTATGAATGGTTTATCTACGTTCACTCTGCAAATGAGGAGAGTAATGTTACTTTAATTTAATTTGTCTCACTTTTGTTATAAATTGCTCAAAACGTTTCAAATTTAGATGCATGAGAACAGACTAATTTCTTTTGGAAGTGATTTGATCTCCATTATAACGATGTTTATGTTTCAAAACACTCAAGTATTGTGTGATTCTGTGGTAACTGTCTATGTCAACTGTAAGTGGTGATGAAATGGTTTGGTATACAGTGGGTTCAGAAGGTTTTCAGACTTTTAGATTCTGTTTGTTTAGCAGTAAAAATGTTACACCCTCTATATGCCTGAGAGTAGATTTTTAAAGAGTGAAAAACAATTAGAACAAAACTAAATATGTGATACTAAAATGTGCATTTTAGTATCAGACTCCAAAGTAAAAGAAAGAAATGTGTGAATACACATGTGGATACAGTTCTTCCTGTACCCACTTAAGTAAAGCAGCAGTTTCCCTACCTAAGATGGCAGTGGTGCAGATTCCAGCTTTTTGTGACCTGAGGCATAGTTGATGAAACATGTTAGCTGTAAAAACCCCTCACACAAATAATTGGGAGAAAGATATATATACTGTATTTGTTCTTTTTTTTTACACTCCGTTTGCTGTTTATTTGTCTAAAGTGGGTTTGGATTGTGGGTCTGGTATGGCTCTACTACTAGTAGTAGGTGCTTCTATGAGCTGTTGTAGAGGGTATTTGTAGCACTAGTTACTAGCTAGAAAGATATATGACCTACAGCGAACACTGTCAAACTAGAATTCTCAGGGATATGATCAGGGCAGACTATAGTCATTGAGAAAAACACTAAAAATGCTTGATTTAATAAGTTTTAGATCAGTTAATGGCTTTCCAAAAACTGCTAAACAACAGATTTGTTGTCTAGTTGTGCTAGTTTTTGTTAAGATTTTTGAGATTGCGTTTCTCAAACTGTTTGGTCATGTCCTACATGACATTAATTGAGTATGTAACTTGGATGGAGGTGAAAATAAACTCAGCTTTTTACTGCCGCCGTTAAATAACTGCTATTAACTTCTAAATGATCAATAAAAATCTCTGGTATAAAAAACTTTTTTGGTGGTGTAGCTTTAATTAAAAAAAAAACATACAATACATATACGATGCATATTTTCTTATACAATTTATGTGTAATACATTTCCTCCTAAATGAGATGTATGAAATATGACTGAAGAAGTTCCCCCATTTTACAGAAGGGAGGTGCAGCAGGTGTGGCTTGTTGTAATCTGTCAATTTGCATGATCCTTCATCACCAATCACTTCTGACCCCGAGCCTGGCCCTCGCAGAAAGAAGAGACTGAGCGCAGTTACAGCAATATACAGCTCACACAAGACCCTTAGCAGTCTCAACAATATCCCAAACTGATTTGAGGTCCTGTGTCCTGTAGAGGGGTGATCTTATATTATAAAACATCCATGGGGGTGACACATTCGTCATGAATGCACCTAAAAGCTGTTTGCCAACCGCCAAAAAACACCACTAGAAGAAGAAGAACATTCGTCATGAATGCATCGTCTCTTTGTGACGTCATCAACACTCGCCACATTTAGCTTCAAAATATCCCGCTTCTTCCTCTGAACTCATGTCGTTTTTGCAAATAGCTGTTACTTACGAATTTTTAACTTGATATGTATGTGCTATAATTGGCTTCTTACAGTTTAAATGATCGTATTCCTGCTTTGTTTTTGTTATTTAATTTAGCGGCATATTTCTTTGATTTAGACGACTCCAAAGCGAGGCAGCAGCTAGCAAAGCAAAGTTTGGCGCAGTTCGGTTCGGATTAAGAGTATATTTGTTAACAAGATAATGGATTCTCCACTTAACGAAGTGTCTACTTCTGCAGAAATTAAACATTCAGGTAAAGACGACTTTATTACATTTTAATCGTGATATACTTCGCAATGTAGCGTTATGGTACTAGTTGGGCTAGTACTAGATGTCCCTCGGATAATGTAAATGGTGTTAGCCCTATGTTCTCACATTTCTAATAATTTATTTTTCACTGAAAATTTCGAAAATTAGTTCCCACAGCCCTCTTGTTTCTCTCTTAATTCCCCCTAACTTATAATTAGGCATGAGCCAGTGTCTTTAAGGTAGAGTGACCAGATGTCCCAGTTGTCCCATGTCCCCATAACGTTCTCCAAAATCATGGTTTTGTCCCAGTTTCACACCAGATCTGTCCCAGTTTTTGGCCAATTTTGATTCCGAACACATTTTGCTTGAAAATCAATGTCTTTGGACCATGTACATGCCAATTACAAAGTATAAACAAATTAAAAATCTCCATTGATTGCTGCATGTCATTAACATGGTCTGATTTTTTTTATTACTTTCATTGTTTGTAAATTTTGTAATAATAACACTAACAAAAACAAAAACTTGGCTGCCAGTTCTTGAGTGAAAAAAGCTTTCACAAATATGTACTTCTACAATTTACTGATGGAGCTCAACTATTTCATTCCATGACTACGAAAAGTATCAAATGCAGGACCTTTCAGCTTGGGAAAAATACTTTAAGGATTTCAAATTTGTGTCTCATTGTTTCATAATTTGGAAAATCTTGTCACCCGACTTTAAGGTCAGGCAATAGGTCTGTGAGTGTATTAGGTTTAGGCAATCAGCCTGTGTCTACTTAGGGTTAGATCATTTAATCTAGTGTCTTTAGGGTTCGCTCATAGCCCTGTGTCCTTAGGGTTAGTACAGGAGTCAGGGTTATCGTTAAGTCCTTTTGGGGGTCAGGTAGATAACTGGTCTAATCCATTCTCTTGTAATTGACTACCAAATTGTCTGTTTATGTGACATGAGCCCTGTAAACTAACATCACTTGCCTCTGTACTTTAAATGTGTGGAGAAATAGATTGATGGATTTGTTTATTCATTATCATTTATTTATGTTTTACAGGAGACAACTCGAGCTCAAATGACTCAAACGACGATGATGTTGGTGGCTCTCAGTCATCGGTGGAGAATACCTTTGATGATGATAAGGCTAATGAAAAGAACTCACCTGATCAGAAAGATGAAACATTTGTCAACGGCAAAAGTATTTTTTCTTTTACATTGAATCTCTAGTTATGCTCAAGAAGAATTAATGTTTTTTTTTCTTTCAAAAAAGGTTGTGAGAGTATATATTTGTTAATTACTGTGAACTGTGGTCCTCTGTTTAGGTAAAGTTCGCTCGAGCTCGGATGAAGATGTTCCACTGAAACAGAGCGGTAATAAAAAAACACACCTTCAAATAATATAAACTATTTTGGGGAGAAACTATAAATTTACAGTATATTTGCTCATGTTAGCTGTTACGTCTCTTAGTCCATATGTGTAAAATGTTTTGTTTAGATAAGGATAGCTCTGGCTCAGATGACGACGTGCCTCTGGGGAAGCTGAGTGCAACAAAACGGAGTGAAGAGAAACCTGTGACCACATCAAAGGAGGCTGGTGAGAACATTTTTAACAAGCATTAAATGTACTTCATATAGCCAAAATAGGAAATGCTTTGATTTTTATTATGATTCCATCTGCTTAGATGAAGTCGGTTCTTGTTCAGACAGTGATGTTCCTCTGTCAACGCTGTCTACAAAGAAGCAAAAAGAGAAGTCAAAGGAGAAACAAAAGAAGACCTCAAATAAGGATTCAAATGGTAAAAGCATCCTATGCCTCTACGTACATGACTAAAAATAAGATTGTTGTTGACTTATTCCATATACTTGATGTGAAATTTTCTTTTTTGAAGCTGACAACTCAAGTTCGGACGATGATGAACCACCGGCAGCAAAGAAGAAAAATGAAAAGTCAAATGTAAAACGTAAGGCGGCCTCTAAAAATGATGGTATGTCTCGATTTGCGTAATAACATAGATACAGTCTATAACTCATTGAATCTGTATCCATCTACCTACATGAAAAGTCTAACATTGGTGGCTTTATTACTAACAGACAGCTCTGATGACGACGTGCCACTGACCAAGATGGCAAAGAAGGACAGCAGCGATGATGCAAACGAGAAGAATGATGAAAATGGTAAGGACAAGGACAGTCAAATTCCATAGTATAGAAGCATCACTTAATTACAAAAGTAATTTTAATCAGAAAATGGCCGCTCCAGCTTTGGAAATCTAGTGAAGAAGGCAACAATGGAGCAATTTCAAGTTTCAATTAAGTTTTTAAATGTTATAACGGAGTGCATTGTATATTTTTATAACTTGAAGCTGTTCATATACTGAAAAGAAAAAATCAAACAACTTTAAACCACTGATTATTGATTATATTTGTCTGTACTTGTAGAAAACGCTGATTCTGAAGAAGACGTTCCTTTGTCAAAGCTGACGACTAAAACACAAGGCAAAAGAAAAAGTGTCCCGGCGAAACCCGAGAAAGATTCTGAGGAAGACGGAAGTGGTAAGATAAGTTTAAATAGGGTGATCATTAAATTGGAATGAAATATTAATAAATACACAATGACTATTTTGTGATGACTTGATGTGAGATTTGGATGTTGTGACTCTGATCGCTTGAAGTGAAGTATGTATTGGCTGCCTGCTAATTAATGCTAATGCCACAGACTCTGATTATTCAAACGACAAGCCACAAAAAAAGAAGAAAACGGCTCCAGTGTCGACCAAATCTAGACAAAAGAAAAGACAAACAGCTGCACAGACTAAAGATAAGAAAACAGGTGGGTGGATGATGGTTTTAATCATATAATGTGTAAAATCATTTATTTGAATTCAGTCAAGTGAATACTATTTTGCTCATGTTTATTTTCAGAAAAGAAAACAACCCGTGCAGCAAAGGCTGTAAAAACAAAGAAAGGTGAGAAATATTATTTTGATTTTTCATTATAGTCTGCCAACTGTGTCTGTGCAGTCTTTCAATCATCTGGGAATCTTAGTCAATTTATTTTTGTGTAGCCCAGTATCACAATCAAGAGTTGCCTCAAAGGGCTTCATGTGCATCAAAACAACGAAACAAACAAATGTTCTAGATTAAGATTTTAGTTGTAGACTTTGTCTCAACCAAGAAACTATTAGTTCTAAAATCAAACTGGAGGGAGAGCAGAATATAGAGTGCTGATCGGAGATGACAAGATATCTACTCACTATTTGTTTAGACTCCGTGGATAAATTCTGGTCATTATTTGTCTCTTACCGATTTGCCCTGAAATTATAAGCATGGCTTGATTTTCTACAAGCTGTCTTTTACTGATTTTGTGTAGCTTTTATACTATTATTAACCATGTGCAGTTGTGCTCAAAAGTTTACATCCCCTGGCAGAATGTCAGGCGTGTAAACTTATGCATTTCATAGAATATGAACGATAACACAAAACCCTTTACTTCACTCATGGTTAGTGGTTGTGTGAAGAAAAAAACTGTTTACACTTTCCAACTAGAAACTAGCCAAATGTCCCTGATCAAACATATTGTGCAGCTTCAAAAAAACTTTTTTCACAGAGTCCAATTTTGTCAGAGCGTCCTGTATTTCAGCTGAAGTGAGTTTTTCTTTGCTCCTGAACAATTTTCCTGGCAGTTGTTGAAGGTCATGTAAACGTTAGGGACACATCAGGGACATTTCAGTAGTTTCTGTTTCATTATGATTTCAAAAGAGTAAACTCAGTTCTTTGACAATAAATGGCTTCACACAACCTCTACACATGAGTGGAAAAAAAGAGTTTTGTGTTATCATTCATATTCTATGAAAAATGGCCAAAAGATTAAAAGGGTATGTAAGGTAATACTTGTTCCACACTACTTTAATTTAACATATTTTTCAAACATTTAATTTATTTTATTCAGGGTCAAAGAGTGACAGTTCAGATGATGAGAAATCACCTCCAGAAGAGACTCGTGTTTCCAAAAGAAGCGCAGCTCAAAAAACAGGTGTTTGTATTGTCTTTTTCTTGATTTTTCTTTTAGATTTCAGTTTGTTTTAACTGTATATATTTCATTTTCGCCAGTCAAATATGCGCGGTCTTCTAGTGAGGGCTCAGACAGCGAACCACCCAAATCTGCTAAGAAGAAGTCCACTCCAGCAAAACGTGCGGCTGCAAAGCCCAAGCAAAGTAAGCTCTTTATAAATAAAATGAAGAGAAACCCTTTATGGTCTTCCAATTAAAACCATTTCTGACAGTAGCTTTGGTTTTAATTGCTGTTGACATGCTTTAGGTGTAAAACTGATTGAGCTGACTGTTTTGAAAGGTGCGTTGTGGAAACTTGTGTGAAAAAAATGGATATTGGTGTGTATTTTCAGTGACCCAGTGGCCGTATGGGTGGTTAGCATGAGAAACCTTAAACAGGTGCATCATAGGGCGCAGTTAGTACACAAGGCAATTCAAAGTATTTCAAAGTTACATACTGTACAATTACACCACTCATTGCATAAAATGTTCCACAGTGCACCTTTTATTAAAATTGGTTTATTCTTATTTAATGTCTAATGTGGTCCAGGTAAGTACGTGGAGTCTAGTGGGAGCTCTGATGATGATGATGATGAGGAGGCTTCAGCAAACCAAAAAAGACGAAAATCTCCCGCAAAGAGAAAGTCCCCTCCAGCAAAACGTGCAACTGCAAAGTCAAAACAAAGTAAGAATATTACATACTAGAAGGTTTTTGTTCGAAATGCCTAGAACATGGAAATAAATCTTTTTACAGTCTTGTGATCAGAACAATTTTACAACATGGCATTTACTGTATTTATGATGTTCACATAAAATACTAAACGTTTTTGTCCAGGTAAATCCGCTCAGTCCAGTGGCAGCTCTGATGATGATGATGATGATGATGATGATGAACCTTTAGCAAAACAATCAAAATCTCCTGCAAAGAAAAAGACAGCTCCAGCAAAACGTACACCCGCAAAGTCAAAACAAAGTAAGAATATTACATACGGGTTGGTTTTTGTTAACCTTGTTGCGACATCTGAATTTTCAGTCTCACAACAAATCCATCTTGAAAGACAGCAACTGGTAGGTGCGTCTTGTCACAACCAGTGGTTCGGACCAATGACATACTGCTGTGTAGCTTGGGGCGGGACATGTATGATGACAGTCAGCCCCCGCAAAAACAAACATGGCTACCGACTTTGTAGATACCGCAATTTACTGACCATTTCTCATTAAAAAAAAAAGAGCAAGGGAAAGCGCTTTGTGCGTTTGTAGATGGGAAAGATGTTTGTGCTTTTCCTCCCAACTTGATTTCCTGGTGATACGTCACATGACTTTTCTGCTGTGATTGGCTAAAACCACATTTAGGAAGGCGTGTACAAACTGGGGCTCAATCAGCTCAAAGCATTGTACTGATTGTCCCTCCTTTTCATGGACAGTTTGCACGGGAGTCTTTCCAGACTGCTCATGTGTAGAACTCAATTTAGAGCTACACATATCAATCTGGCATCTGCCAGGTTAGGTTTTTGTTAGAAATACCTATAGGAAGGTACGGAAAGAAACCTTTTTTTAGTCTTGTTATCAGAACAATTTTACACAATGGCATTTACTGTATGTTTTGGTCACATAAACCTAATAAAATACTGAACCTTTGTGTCCAGGTAAATCTGCGGAGTCCAGTGGCAGCTCTGATGATGAGCCTTTAGCAAAACCATCAAAATCTCCTGCAAAGAAAAAGACAACTCCAGCAAAGCGTACACCCGCAAAGTCAAAACAAAGTAAGAATATTTAAAGTTTTTTGGTTATAAAATAAAGCCGTGGTTCTCAGCTGGTGGGTTGGGACCATAGAGTGTATATTTATGATGGAGGTAGCCAGCGTGGCTTTCCCCATAGTGTTCAGCGCTGGCTGATGAATCCAATTCATGCTGGCCTTTGAACTGCCGCCATGTTGAATTTTTGGAGCCAAATCCATTTGTCTCTTTTATTGTTGAAAATATACAAAGAACAGGATGGTGTAGCGCGTGGTAAGACAAGCACTTGAGGGTCATATTAACTAGACTACTTCCAAAAATGAGTTAAAGCGGGGCTAAATAGTTTCAATGTAAAGCCAATAGGAGCTTCCGGGGTGCAGAGCCTGCCCCCATATGCTAAGAACACGCCAATTGTATCTCCATCATTAATGTACCTATGGTCGGGACCCAAAAAAGGGTCGCAGAGTAATTTTTAGTGGGTCATGATCTTTTCCTGGAAAACAAAAAGCATTAAGTCATTAAATGGATTGTGTCAAAAATAAGACCTTAAATGTCATTAAAAAGCATTAAATAGAATTCAAACTGCCATTAAATCAAAAGTTCTCGGTAAAGAAAGACGCTGCTCATCTCATTTTTACAGCGCAAGTTGTCATGTGTCTCCCTCTGCTCCACTTCTCTCCCCTCTCACATTTTCTCTCCTCTCTCTCTCTCTCCCCCTCTCCCCTTTCCCTCTCGTGTCTCTCTCTCCCCCCTATTTATCTTCCCTTTCTCTCCTCTCTCTCTCCCTCCTCTTCCCTTTCCCTCTCATCTCTCTCTCTCTCTCCCCCTCGTCTCTCTCCCTTCTGCCCCTCTTCCCTTTCCTTCTCCTCTTTCTCTCCCTCTCTTTCTTTCTCCCTTCTCCCCCTCTCCCCTTTGCTCTCTTCTCTCCCTTCTCCCTCTCTTCCCTTTCCTTCTCCTCTCTCTCCCCTTTTCTCTCTTCTCTCTCTTTCCCTTTCTCTCCTTTCCCTCTCCTCTCGCTCTCTCCTCTCTTTCTAAAAAAGGAGTCTAGACTGGAGTTTTGCCAGAAATCATACTGTATTTCTGGTCAAAAGTTGTCCGTTGTATCATGGTTAATCATGGTTGTTGTATAATGTTAAATATGTTCTGATTTGTGGCGTTTGTAGCATTTAAAAAAGTAGTATTTGGCCATTAAAATGGCACTAAAAAGCATTAAATATGACTTGCCGCTACGTGTATAAACCCTGAATAAAACACTGAACTGACTTTTGTGTCCAGGTAAAGACGCTGAGCCCAGTGGCAGCTCTGAGGATAATGACGACGATGATGATGATGATGATGAGCCTTTAGCAAAACCATCAAAATCTCCTGCAAAGAAAAAGGCAACTCCAGCAAAGCGTGCATCCGCAAAGTCAAAACAAAGTAAGAATATTCACGTCTTGTGGTTAAAATGATCCGATGAAGCTAATATTGTCAGAAATGCTTATAACCTGGAGAGAAACAATGTTATTGTCTTTTCTCTAATCAGAACAATTTCCTGCAGTGTCCGTATTTTGTTGACATGAACCTAATAAAATACTGAACTTTTTGGTCCCTGTAAATATGTAGAATCCAGTGACGGCTCTGATGACGATGAGCCTCAAGCAAATCTGAAGAGCTCAAAATCTCCAGCTAAACAGACACAAAGTAAGCCCATTTAATTACTCTGTGCTTTAGAATTAGTTAATTTACTACCATAATCGTACAAGAATATTAAGCGATCTGAAATATTGTTAATTTACCACAACTAATTATTAGAACTAGTCGATGCCCTTCTCTTTCTTGACATACCATACACCTGTGAATTCTTTTATCATACATTTTCACTTGCAAAACTGATTTTTCCTTGTTTGCCCAGGTAAATCTTTGGAGTCCAGTGACAGCTCAGATGACGACAAACCTTTGGCCAAACGTACAACCTCAAAATCTGCCAAGAAAAAGTCGACTCCAGCCAAACGGACACCAGCAAAAACCAAGCAAAGTGAGAAAAGTTGAAATAACAAACACTGCATACTAAACTCTATGGATCTCTTTTTGTGTCCTTAATGAATGGATGTCCCTACTGTGTAACAATGGAAAGCATATAAATTGTTTTGTCTGAACCGATTTGTAAAACTTAATCTTATATTCTTGCTTTATAAATATAAATGATTTGTATAAATTGCTAAACTCTTGTGCGTAATCAGGTAAACACGTTGACTCCAGTGATGGCTCAGATGAGGATGAACCTTTAGCGAAGCGTAAAACATCGAAATCTCCTGCCAATAAAAGGTCATCTCCAGCCAGACGGAGAGCGGCAACAAAAACAAGTGAGTACATTCAACATTTCTGTGCTGATTTCAAGTTAAATGATGTGCCGCTTTTCAATGTACGCTGTCAATTGATTAATTTGATCAAATCAGACGAATCACTGTTTTGAAATTTGATTAATTGTTTGTGATTAGTTAAATTATTGTAGACTGACGTTTTTACTCCGGACCCAATTTCTGAACAAATTTTGCCTAATAATTCATGATTGAAAAGCCACTTATTACAACTTCAATTCTGGGTATTAGTCTCAGAATAAATCCATGTGGTCGCATTCTTTAGGTAAATGAACACCAAACAACACTTTTAGGGCAAGGGCAGTTCCTTTTAATTTGCTGTTGTAGGACCTTTTAATTTGATCATTCATACAGTTATGGCCAAACGTTTAAATAATCTTTTGGACATTTTTCATAGAATATGAATGATAACACAAAGATCTTTTTTTTCCACTCAAGTGGTTGTGCAAAGCCATTTATTGTCAAGACAAGAGTTTACTCTTTTGAAATCATAATGAAACAGAAACTACCCAAATGTCGTTGATATAACGTTTACCTTCAACAACTGCCAGGAGAATTGTTCAGGAGCAAAGAAAAACTCACTTCAGCTGAAATACAGGACTCTCTGAAATAAATGATGTTTGCACAATATGTAAACTTTTGATCAGGGACATTTAGGGAAAGGGAAAGGGAATGTTATTTGTATAGCGCCTTTCATATGACATAGTCACACCCAAAGCGCTTCACACATGAAAGGGAGGGGGCTCATTCACTCCATGCTGATGGTGGTAAGCTACTATTGTAGCCACAGTTTCCCCTGGGGTAGACTGACAGAAGTGAGGCTGCTCACATCTGCGCCAACGGTCCCTCCGACCACCACCAACCACTCACACTTAGGCATTGGGTGAAGTGTCTTGCCCAAGGACACAACAACAGTCTGCACCTGCAGGAGCCGGGATTCGAACCCCAAACAGGTTTTTTGGCAAGAAATGGCTTCACACAAGTTATGAGTGAAATAAAGGTTTTTATATTATCATTCATATTCTATGAAATGCATGAGTTAGTTTTGGCCACAACTGTTTGTGTAAAATGCAGGATAAAAACATTGAGCTGCTTTTTGTTAAGCTGTTTGCAGGGTTCCCACGCTACCTGGAAAACCTTGAAAACCTGGAAAATTACCAACCTTTTTTCTAGTCATGGAAAATGTCAAAAAATGTCAAATGTCCTGGGAAGTATTTGTCCTCCTTTTTGCTTTCTGTTTAAAATAAATGTACGCAACACTTTGTTCACCACATCAGACTAAAGACTAGCTCAGTGAGAGAAACTAGACACAAAGTGCTCAGGCAGTCAGTATTACAAAAGTAGTTTTTTGGGGAAGGTGCTCTTTGGCGTTTGGCTTTGAACTCCTCCTCCTGTTACATTTTCTAGAAAGCCTTTTATTGTACTGCGCTGATACATATTAAAAATCTTTTAAAACATGTTGCTGGTTTCTTCCAAGGGTATCGGCTCCAAGAAAATTAGCGCATTCTGCTCCAGAACACACAATTTTCCCAGGGGAGGACGACCAAACCCCCTGTTTTACCATGTTCCAAAGAAAACGTATGCTTTACATGTCTAAGATTGTATCTCTTCAGACCACAAAGCTATAGGCTTTAGCCATTATTAGATCGCATCCACAGTGGCCGCCGGTGAGGTGAGGACTTTTAAATTAAATGTCATGGAAAATCCTGGAAAATAATTTCAAGTAAAGAGTGGTTTTCCCAAATACTAATCTCAGAACACACAAGTGATCATTATTTAACCTGCTGCTGTTGTGTCAGCCTCTCCGCTGCCAGCCCCGCGTGCAATGTACACTGTGTCCCCTCTCACTCCTCTGCGTTCATAAACTCTGGCTGTTCGTCTGTGCGGGGCTGTGAGATAGAGATTTGATGCACAAAGGTGATGGCATAACATTAGCGTGGCCCCAGGTGAATGGGACCTGCTCTGTCTTTCAGGAAGCCACACACAAGCAACGGGAGCGAGCGCGGTCAAAACATAAGATGCCATCAATTTGCGATGATTAATGCATTATTTATTTTTGATTAATGGCATGAATTAACGTGATCATTTTGACATCCTTAATAAACTGCTCATCTCTTGTGTTTAATCAGGTAGATACGTTTACTCCAGTGATGGCTCAGATGAGTATAACCCTTTCGGACATTGTAGAATGTCAAACTATCCTGCCAGGAAAAGGTCAGCTCCGGCCAGACGCACAGCGGCAAAAAGAAAAGAAAGTAGGTTCTGCTAGGTCTTTGTGGACCTGTGTATTATTATTTAAACACACTTTTACCATATTTATCACCCAGTGTTGTCAAGTGAAAGCTCTGACGATGAGCTGGCGAGTGAGACTGAAAAAAAGACCTCACTCAAGAAGAGCACCAGCTTCAAAGGGCCAAGAAAAACCATTGTGGCGGGCAAGTCAAGACACTATTCATTGTTATTTTACACACAAATGTACTCTTTAAAACCTGCTCAAAACAATAGCAGCACAATCACATTGTTTTGTTTTGTTATTCTTTCTGGATTTCTACCACAAAAATACAAAAGTGTGTTAGATGAGTAGATTAGATGAATTTAAATTGTGAATGCCTGTTGGATAGTTGTCTGTGCATCTAATGGTAATTTCAACCAGTATAGCGACACAAGTTTTTAAACATAATTTACAGAAAAACAAAACACATTTCTCTTTATATTTGTACTCCATCACCAACTTTATCTAAAAGAATACCATATCTTCCCCAGATGACGATTCCTTGATAAGAGTTGCAGACCACATCGAACTGAAGAAAATGATACGAGTTATTCTTGAAAAATGTCACATGACAGGTATTTGTAATCATAATCTATTATTGTGATTGTGTACATAATAGGAGTAATTATAATATAGCTGTTTTTCTTTTCTTATACTCAACAGAAACATAAGTCCCTGAAGGACAAACCAGAACAGAGCTCAGCCATTTCTACCAATGGAGAATAATTTCAGTCATCAAATTGTATTTCGTCACTCTGCACTCTTCATTTAATGCAGACTACACTGCCTGACCGAAGAAAAGTTGCTAGCTGGATTTAATCAAGAGATACACTGCCAGTATCTGAAAAAAAAAAAAAAAGAGTCGCTACCCCGAAAATCTTCAGTTGACGCTATGATTACAGGACGAATTTGAAGCAGCATTCATAAGCAAAACAATGATTTCCATCCAGTTTTGCATGAATTTTTCACCATGATCTGGTATTGATGATGAGTCGGACCACGCCTCAAAGATTCTCAAAAGAGTGGTTCCCAGTTAGTGAATGAAAATTATCTTATAGTCCAGGTAGTGACTTTTTTTTGTGGGGGGGCAGGCAACATTTACATGTTCAGCCATATTTAAGTGGAAATTTTTATTATTTTTGATGAATACATAGAATACATACATTTTGGGTTATGCCTTGTTCTTTGCATTGCTTTTATTGTATCAAACTTTCTTTTTTTATACAAAATGATTAAATGTTTTGTCTTCGCCATACTTTGTTTGCTGTAAAATGCATTGTTCATTGGGAATACATTGGAGCAGTGAAAAGGTGTTAAAATAAACTGATTTGCTTACCAGCTCAGTTTTGTTTAATGTATAATATCAGAATTGGTTGTTTCAGTCAATCTTGGGAAGTTATGTTTCTCTTTATTTTGAAAACTGCTAACTGCCAGAAAAACCTCAAACCTTGAGAATGACAAGTAGGACTATTAAGTTAACGTCTTGGCCTCTTGGGACATGCCTAAAGACTTATTATTACCACGCTTCCCGCCTCCAGCTAAGCCCCAAATGTTTACAAACAATGAAAGTGTCTATCAAAGTATTATGGTTTCCATAGCAACATGAGGATGAGAAATATTGTGACATTTTTGTGTACAATTCAATAAAGATTACTTTTTTGTGTGTGATTTGCAATGTTACCCTAACTTCGCGGCATTATTTTAACCTTCCTATTAACGCAAAGATACTTCTATCGTTATTACTATTTTTAGTTTTCTTCATCTCGGTTGCCATAGTAACGTACTGGAGGAAGTTTTCTCTTGTTCGCGGCTTTTCAGAGTTACCACTTCCGCCCTGCCCTCGGTCCGCCGGGCGCAGCACTGCTGCCACAGCAAAGCAAACATCACACCCCCCAATGCATCTTTGCAACTATTCTGAGCATGATACTTCAGGAAATAATTAACAGGAAAAGAACGCGGAATAAATCGGTTGGTCATACTAGATTTTCTCAGGAAGCAGCAAGTAAATTGTTGTAAAAGCGTGGGTTTGCTGGCACTGGTAAATAGCTAGCATGTTGGTCTCATAACATTGTAGAAGACCAATTTAGTCATGACGGAGTTGAGATGCAGGAAGACAGAGACTTTAAATGGAGCAAAAGAAGAGAATGAAGTCCAAGATGAACGCGAAGAGACGAAAACTGGTGAGCATGAATAGAAATATGCATTTTAAAGTGATGTCTTGCTTCCTGATTATTGGTTTTACAGTGGTTGTTGTGAAATCATGTCTTGTATCCTGTATTTGAAACAGATGCGAAAGAACCTAGTTGCACAGAGGACACTGAAGAGACAGATGAACAGCAATCTTCCAATGAAGAGGATATTTCAAAACAAGAATCAGAGGCACCTGAACAGCCAGAGAAGAAATGCAGGAGAAAATGTAGCTATCACATGTTTGCCATTCATTGCATTGTACTTAAAGCACTACCTATTTTACGATGGGAAAAATCTGTTATTTTAACCCTTTTCTCAGCAGATAAAATGTTTGTACTTAATGGTAATCATACGTATTATTTTTCTCAGCAACTTTTGTGCAGCGGTTGGTGAGGGGGGTCTTCGGGTGTGTAGCAGCTGTGGCTTGTGGGATGCTCTATGCAGCTTATCTTTCGGCTTATCATGACCGGAAGTTCTGGTTTTCAGCGAGACAGGTAGAAGTTAACATTTAATACTTCACTTCTCTTTTCTCTTCCATTGATTGTTTTGGTTCAACGTCTTCATCTTTTGTCCCACAGGAACTGGAGCGAGAAATCACCTTCCAGGCTGGCAGTGGGATGTATTATTACTATTACAAGCAAATGTTAGCTGCTCCCTCCTTTCAAAGAGGTACACAAGAAGGATCACCTATATGACTTCATACTGTATCATCTATATTGATGAGTGAATTTATTTATTTCTTCTGATAAGGGTTTTATGAGCTGACTGTGGATAACAGGACAGTGTCTGGTCAGACCATTAACGCAGTGGAGCGACTGTCTCTGTATCCAGAACTCCTCACCAGTTTCACTTACAAACTCTTTGATAGTGAGGTAAGTTAATATTGTTTTCTTAATATTTACCGTTTTTGCCCTAAAACCTATTATCATTATCATCATCATATTATTATTGCCCCACCTCAAACTTATTGTTACCTGAACTATTCACTGGAAGTTATTTTAATAATGAATATGATGGTTTTAGTAAATTTGTGCATTTTCATTTTAGGACATGGTGGAGCCTATCTATTTCTACATTGGGATGGTGTTTGGGCTTCAGGCAGTCTATGTCACAGCTCTGTTTGTCAGTAGCTGGGTGCTGAGTCGGACCTGGGTGGCTGGTATGTTGGCTGTGGCCTGGTATGTCATAAACAGGTAGGCTGACTGTTTTTTAGTAGTAGCATATATTGATTTATTGAAAATGCTAATCTTCACAACATTGCCCACAGACCAGACACGACCAGAGTGGATGAGGCTGTGCCTCTTCGAGAAAACTGGGCCTTGCCGTATTTTTCGTGTCAAGTGGCAGCTTTGACCAGTTATCTTTGCAACAACATTAGCTCTGCTACTGAGGTACTGTGTTTTACTGATTTTTATGCTTTACTTTCTATATTCTCTATTGTTTTAAAATGTACCAACTATATTGAACATGAAGCATCCTTTTACTTTCCCTTCACAAGTTTTTAATCAGAAACAGAATAGATTTTATTGCCATTGTCCGTGAGAGGATTCACAAACTAGGAATTAGCTTCAGTGCAATTATGCAACATGAAAAATAAACATGCAGTAATGATACATGTTTAAAATACCAAGATATACCTTGTATAAGGCATTGTAAGAAATGCCTTCTGGTCTATAGCTACTTTACTTAACATTTACATGCCCCGAAGATGATGATGCAAAAGAGTGGTCTAGTAACTTGAGAACAAGTAACCACCACCATGTTTCCTTGTACTAACTAAAGCTGGACACACACTAGAGGATTTTTAGTCTAAGGAGGCGTGGCTCAATAAATGGCATCTCATGGCATGATCTGTGGTGGGACTCCGTGTGTCCGTGTGTCCGTGTGTCCGTGTGTCCGTGTGTCCGTGTGTCCGTGTGTCCTCATGTCTGACCTTAAGTGTGTGTGGTCTGTGCACAGATCTTAAGTCTCAAAAGATTTAAAATCCTCTAGTGTGAGGGCACCTTAACAGGGACAATACAATATTAATCCATTGTAATGTTGTAATTCTTTGCAGATGCTATGTTTTCTCATGATGAGCGCCGTCACCTTTATCTTCCTTTTGGTTTGGGAGCACAGCCACTACGTGCTCTTCATTCAAGCCCTTTGTCTGTTTCTCCTGGACTCCTTCGACCTGGTCCCTCCAAGAAAGGTATTTAACTTCAAACATTTTGAGGTGTGTTCAGGATTATTATCCATTTGTAGAAGCCATCCTGCCATGTTGGAATTTAATCTATTCCATTCTTCTACCTATGTAATGCTCAATAAAGCAGCATGATAATAACAAAGCATGATTGATCTACTCCCACGCTTAAGAGCTGGACGGATGTTCTTCTCACTAAATTCTGTGTCCTTTACTTCAAACGTACCTTTGCTCTTTCTGGCCAAAAAGCTCTCTTTGATCTCTACATGGAAACAGCTTCTTTGGACCCGGTTAAAATAGACCTTTTTTCATGATTGTTTAATTTTACAGGTCGCTGACATGAACAAGCTGTACCTCAGCTGTCTGCTTGCGGCGTATTGGTGTCAGTTTCAAAACCCAGCGCTGCTCAGCTCCCCTCTGCTCAGTCTGTTGTTCGGCTCACTGCTCGCCAGATACTTTCAGGTAAAGGTTTATCCACAGCCTCCTGCAGTTATTAATAATACAATCAATGAGCGTCTTTGTTTTGTTGTTTTTTTGTGTGAATACAGAGTATTTGCATTTAAAATGTTTCTTTCTTTCAGCAAAACTTGAAGAGGGGTCCCGTCATGGCCAGAATAATAAAACTCTTTCTCCACTTTTATCTGGTTTTCACAACAAGTATCACATTCAATTATTTGATTAAGGTACGTTTTATTATTGTTTTATGTTCCTGTAGTCTGTTTTTCTATGCAATGATTGACATCAGTTGTTTGTTAATTATAGAAGGTATTGCCTGTGACTGAGAGCGACTTCATATTGAAGTTTCTTGAAGCTAAATTTGGGCTTAACTCAACTACGTAAGTTACATTATTACTTCATTAAGATTGTGATTTCAAATAGCACTTTTTAGAAGATTATTCTTATTCTAATTATTTTATGTTAGGCTGGTGAAAGGGGGTGAATAAGAGAGCAGCAACATCCAGTAAATTATCTTAGTGTATCTCATAATACTATTGATATATAGTGTTTTAGTACACATATAGTCAGATTTTTGTGGTGTCTGTAATTTGTATTCATATTATGATTGTAAAATCTTGTTAGTCATTAATTTTGTTGTTTTCCAGTGATTTTGTGACCAACTTTCTCCTGTGTCAAGATGGCTTCCAAAGACCAGGACAGGACCTGTTTCTGAGACTGACCCAGGCCTCTGTTTTACCCTTTTACTTCCTGGTTCTTGCAGTCTGTCTTGTGTCCATGCTGGAGATCATCTATAACAGACTACGGTCAGTTAGAGTACCAACACTTTCATTTTCAACAAATCCACTCGTGCTATGATTTCTCATGCTTAAACATTATCGTCCGCAGTGGGCAGCCAATGAAAGACCAGCTCAAACTTGAAGATGGGCGAATAGGAGAGCACCCAGAGGTCACCTACCATGTTTTTCACACGCTCCTTTTTGGAGGCTTGGCGTTGCTCTTTGATGGGTAAGTCTATCGCTGGATTTATTTCATGACATCAGAACATTCTTTAGGTCTTGTTATGACCCGTACAAACCAGTATGTTTGTATGATGCTCTTGGCCAATGCTTGGTAATAGATTAGGGATATCCAACTTTCTATCATTAAATATATTTATTTTTCCTCTATAGGACCAAGTATTTGTGGACTCCATACGTTTGTATGTTTACAGCGTTTGGCGTCTGCTCACCGAAGCTCTGGATGACGATGTTTAAGTGGCTAAATCTGAAATCTCTTGACCCATTGGTTTTGGTAAGGAGTGATTTCCAATTTGTTTTAAACCCATGAAGATTGAAAACTTACTTTGTATTTCTGTGTGTCTGGCTCCTGACAGTCTTTGACCCTGAGCACAGCGGTTCCTACAATAATCTGCTTTAGTTTGTGGAGAGAGGTAGGATTTAAACCTTGAAACCACATATTAAAGCTCACTGTTTTCTGTTTGCGTTCGTCATTAAAAGGCTTATTTTTGCGTTGCAGTACTGCCCTCGTGTCATGTCGGAGTTGGTTGACCTACAAGAGTTTTATGATCCTGATACAGTGGAGCTCATCAACTGGATAAAGTCAGTTTAGCATTTCTCATAATAAGCCTAATATTGAAAAAGTGCTTATGAATGTTCTCTCTCTCTCTGAATCTAAATAGTAAATTGGGTATTTTTTTTCTTTTAGGACACAGGCTCCTATAGCAGCAGTATTCGCAGGCAGCCCTCAGCTCCTGGGAACAGTCAAGTTATGTTCAGGCTCCATTGTGACCAGTTTACCGCTTTACTCAGACATCAGCCTGCTACGAAGGACTGAAGACGTGAGCGAGATTAATTTGAATCCATTAGTAAATGTCTTATCACTAAAGGCATTCTGTATACTACCCTGCGTTTCCATTTGTAGCCTTTCCAGGTCTATGCAATGCGGTCCCCCGAAGAGGTCTACAAGATTTTGACAAGTCAAAAGACAAACTACGTGATTATAGAGGAGGCCATTTGTAACGAGCTCAGCCTTAATCGAGGATGTCGGATCAAGGACCTGCTGGACATCTCCAATGGACATGTAAGATTATTTTTCTTGGGCAATTTGTGCTACTTTTTTAAAATCTTGCATACAGTCATGGACGAAAGTGTTGGCAACCCTGAACTTTTTCCAATAAATTAAGTATTCCTCTCAGAAAGTTGGTGCAATTACAGATTTTTTGGTACAGATCTGTTCATTTCCTTCAGTTCCTTGCAAAAACGACAAATTTGACATAATTTCACACAAAACTTTATTATTATTATTGGCACCTTTTCAGAATTGTGGGTAATTGACTGTATTGTAAATGTAAAATCATATCTGGAATAAGACAAAACTTAAAAGTTTACAGCCCAACGTACTACAGGTAACCTCCCTGGACATGGACAGAAGAGAAAAACTGATGAAAGGATAAAATGCAGAATAGCTTATGGTGGATAAGCAGCCTCAACCTCAACCTCCGAAACGGATGTACTGTGTGTCTTAGGGCTGTCCCCGACTAAAGATTTTCTTAGTCGACTAAAAACATGCCCTGAGCAGCGATTAGTCGACTAAAAGGGGGCGTGGCCACATGTTGGATTTTTTTTAATATTTTTTTTTTTACTTTTTTTTTTTAGGCTATTTATAATCAAAATGATTATATTATTATTGCTGTTGTTGATATTATAATCAATGTGAACCGAGTTCAAGCATTTTGACACGTTTTTAAATATTAATATATAACACTTATTGAACGGGCATGATCACGTGATTCTCACTCAGCCTTTCTTACGGGGCGCTGCGTGGCTACAGCCAGACATATGACCTGTTACTGGTTATTATGCCCAAAAGAGGATAATCCTGCAGGAATAATGACTGTGTCTTCGCTGACAAACATCACTTGCTACAGCGCGAGGCACGGACTGGATTTCACGCTCGAGCCCAACTCCGTCCTTCCCTGTGCTCTCCCCGTAGTTCAATCCCCAGCACTCGCTCCGTACGGTCACACCACCGCCTGACGCCAGAAAGATCCCCGCGTTTCCCATCAGTCCAGATATATTGATAAACAGGTGATTCTGTGACGCGTTGCACCAAAACAAGGCTCCGTGATGTGTTTGCTACAGAAAATCTGCACAAGGCGCTCTTTTAAGCGGCTGCAGCTGCCTCAGTCTTCATTCACAAAGTTAGTTACTTTATCATTAATGCTTGAT
>OMNZ01017404.1:0-29319 GCA_900303255.1 Lesueurigobius sanzi
GTCGTTGATACTTGCCTATGGCCCTGCTGCTCCCAGGAGTACAGGCTCATTTGCATGACAACGAGTCGGTTTCACTCTGAGGGTGTTATTGCCAATCGATTTGTGTCTCAGTAAGCTATCATTAAGATGTATGATAGCTTACTGAGACACAAATCGGGAGCAGCAGGGCCATAGGCAAGTATCAACGACTTAGAGAGTAGCTCAGGGGAGACAATGGACCCTCGTTAAGTACTTTACTTTTAGCACTAAGAGAGGAGGGGCTGAGAGGCTGGCTCCTCCTGCTGGTTCACTGGCTTTATAAACCCACAGCGTGCTCCAGACCTTCAGTAGCTGATGACGATCTTTGGAGTAAGATCGAAATGTCCTACACTTAAACTACAGAGTACAGATGAAGACTGAAGAATTTTTGCCTACGATGGAGTTCTGTTACTATTTCAACTATTGCCTTATGACTAAAGGGCATGATATTCCACAAGCATCAAAATGTTGATGTTTCTTAAACACCATTGTAATAATGGTACAAGAACAGACTGTAAATGTTGAGTACACTACTCAAGTAGCGCATTTAAGCAGTCCTTAAAAACATTACTTTGAATAGGAAAAATGTGTAAGACATTTGAACCGTAGGAAGAAGTAAATAGTGACCTTTTAACACAAAAATGGTTCTTTACAGTGATACTTCCTCTACTCGCCCAGAGAATGTACTTTTTCCATCAGACTTTTATTTGCTGTGGCTCAGATGTCTCCACAGTCCAGGGTTATAACTTACTGTAACTTTGATTTTGATGTCTCCAGGGAGTCATCCATGACTGAAATAAACATACCGTGGTCCATATCATCGCTCTCTCTCTTAGCTTAGTGTTCGGAAACCTCCCAAAATTCAGTGATCACCAGCACTTGTCTTGAACCCTGCCAACCTGGTATTAATTAAATGGAAACACGGAAACACTAATCGGTGAACTGTCATTCTTATTTTAAGGATACGGTTGTCTCTGAAAATCCTGTTTGTGCTTCAAATGAATATTAAATCAGATCTGTTCTTTGAGTTTACTTTTCTTTAAGTATCATCAGGGTTGTTCAAGGTCTGTTACACCGCTGTTAAACTCCTCCAGTTTTGTTGTAATTGTTAAAATACAAATAAAATATATGTATTCTATCACATCCATCTTAAAATCTTGAATGTCATTTTGAGAGTTCTGCATTGTTCAAGCATAACCAGAATGTGTATGAAACAAGTTTACTAACAAAAGTTAAGATCTGTCCTGATGCAGAAAGAGCGACTAAGCAGAGGTCTGTGCTTTTACATATAAATAGGCTGATTAATTTACTTTCCCACATTAGATAAACAAGTGTCCCACTTTAGGACACAGTTTGTGTTGATCAGTTCTGCACTCTGAATGCATTTGCTGTCTGTAATATCTTCAGATTTGTATTGACAATATCTTGAGCATTTCAGAATGATTGAGTGTTGCTCGCTCCTCAAGTCTGAAATGCAGAAAGTGTCCCATATTAGAACAATCCACCCTATATGTGAAATTAATATTATACCTAATGATCTAACCACCTTTATAGTTCCAGAGCTAAACTCCCATCTGACCACAGTTACAGACATAACTGTTATTAGCTGCACATTGTTCTCCCATGTGTACCCTACTCACTACTTAGGATTACGGATGCCTGAGATATTATTGGTAAACAAGTCAAGATGATGTCAAAGGATTAGTGATGAGAGGATTTATCAAGTTAATCAGTTGCGGAGAACAGACCGAGAACAAACAACTTGCATAGAAGAAATTTGTACCAAAAGGCTATAAATTGAAAGGTCAGGAGTAAATACTGATTTGTTGGGAATATTTTTGGGAGAATGAATTCACTGGATGATGTCCCATTTCAAACTTATTTGGGCCCACTGCAGGAGGCAGTTCCACGAGTAACAACTCCAGAAATCTCCATCTCAGACTGTGCACAGATACTAAAAGAAACTCAGGTAAGTGTGAATTCGTCTTCATGAAGGACAAAGTCATCTGCTTTGTGTACTCATTGTTATAGGCTACAATACAATTTTCTGTTCATTATGAAATATGATGGTTAGACTCAGGGCTTAATAACCAGACTATACAGCTGCTTAGGGCCCCGAGACCACCAGACCCCCCTGATAGTGCATACATTTGTACAAGTGTTGTGTGCCTCGTAAATTAACCCCTCAAATATCTGTAAAATAATTAGTACATTACAAAAAAGAAATCTAGAAATAAGTCAAATGTGTACATTTGCCCTTGATTTGAAAAACGAATTTATTAAATTTGCCAGTGGGGAAACTTTTAAATATGACAACATCTTTATGTCAAGTAAATTAATGTTGTTGTTTAATTTTTAGTGTGATTAGATATTTCTTTCTTAACTAAATAGTAAAGGACGTGCCCCACAGGCAGAAGGCTTGTCATTTGTTTCTCAAAGTCAAGGGAAAATTTACTAAATTTAAGAAAATTTGACTAATTTCTAGATATCTTTTTGCAGTCTAGTCTACTTTTACAAATATAGTCAGGATGAAGGGTGGGGCAATCTAAATATGATAATGTATGTGATCCAAAATGAAATTGAAGTTGCGAGGGCCCCATGACATAATTCCGCTTTTTCTCTTGAGAACCTTTTTTAAGCACATATAAACGGAATGATTATTGAACTTTTTTCCCCATTTAATTATTGTATAATAATTACTGACTGATAATAACTGACCAAATTGAATGATTCAGTTTAATGTTTGATTACTCCACAGTATGAATTCAGCCTGGAGAAGTGGATCTTGAGGGGACAGCAGCTTCCTGTGGCCCCCTCCTGTCCCCCATACTGGCTGTTCTTTGGGAGTCCACAGGACAGCAGACGGTCGAGCCTGTGGGCCCTCAGCCCCCGGCCCCGCAGCTACAGTCTGAACTCTGCAGAATCCTGGCAGCACCGCCGCACCATCAAGTTCCTTCTATGCGAGTCTGATGAGGAGGACAACTACTGTGAACACAGCAGTGATGCTTATTATGAGGAGTCCTCTTGTGGGAAGTTGGATCGGCCCCGAAGCACAGTACCTTGCGAGTCTTTATTCAAAGTCAGAGACCTTCACCAGGGGCCAAGCAGAGCCCAGTCTCCACAGGGGCTCAAGAGCCACAGAAACTGTCTGCCCGCTCTCCAGGAGTGCAGATCACCATCAGTTGAGAAGCACCAGCCACAAGTCAGCCCCCTGCTTCACAAGAACTCTAAGAAGAGGCGCAGGTCCCTGGGATCTGGAACCAGAAAGTACTCTCCAAATACAGCCCCTGCTGGGGAGAGAAGACTGCAGCAACAACGGCCCTCCTCTGCAGGGCCTGTGGTCAAAAACCACAGGCAAAAGGTTGGTTGTGTTTATTTACGATTTACAACAATCTTCTTATTGCTTTGTGTCAGCAGGCACTGAGCCCTGGTGCCTACAGTGGGGCCTTTCTGGACACTGCTGCAGAGCTTCTGTCAGCACTCACTGAGGAGGAACGAGAGCTGCTAGACACAATCACTCAGAAGGGCTACACTTTACGAAAAGCAATCCTGGCCCTGCAGAGGACTGGTTACAGAAACCCAGAAAAGGTAGGAGACAGTTGAATCCTTCCAAAAATATACAGCAAATAAATATGTTCTATTCATTAGATCCTGAGATATTTGGTTGCCAATGAGCGTCTGTGTCAGCTTGGTTATGACGAAGGACAAGTGGAGGAAGCCTTAGAAATGTTTCAGAACTGTGAATACAAGGTAACCCTTTATGGTAAACAAAAGTTATGTTCATATTGAATTTGCAGCATTCTTACATTTGTCCAATTTCAGGCAGCGGAATTTCTGCAACTCTTGACGCAGTTTAATGAAATGGGATTTCAACAAAGTGCAATCAAAGAAGTGCTGCTGGTTCATGAAAATCACCGTGAGAAGGCTCTTGAAGAACTCATGTCACGCATGGGCTGAAGGCAGAGCTATGTGTCAATAACATGTACTGCATTACTGGTTAAATTACAAAAGCCACAGTACTGATAACTTTCAAAATGTTTATTTACAGAATCTACTGAATCTAGCGCACTCAAAAATATTAAAATTCTCAAGAGCTCGGGTAGGTGTCACTCCAGCAGGAGAAAATAGTGCACTGGCTTAAAGCTGGAGTACAGTTACGATACAAAAGTAGTGCTAGAACTGTATATTGTATATTGAGGAAAAAGCTGTGATAATAAAATATTGCATACATCACATCAACAAGAGAACAAAACACCTATCCACAAAGAAAACAGACAGACAACCTTCAAATAAAATCCATAAAACACGATTGCTGAAGTCTCTGATCACAATTAAAATATTTACATTTTTTGTGAAGGTTTACATTAAAAAAAAATCCCTGTTGTGCTCAATTTTATACATCAGTTGCAGAGCTGGACTCGCCCCAGCGCTGTTCTGGCCATCGTCACTGATGGGTTACTGTGGAGTTTAGCCCTCCCTCCTTCAAATTCGAGTTACGAGCCTTTGCGAGGTCTCTCTGCAAAGAAAAGTTCAACATTTTTGGTGAGTTACATAATACATAAACAATTCTAATGTCATAATTTGATTGCTGTGTCAGTGGTCTGGATATTTGAGGAATTACAAATGGGATTTACAATTAAATTTTAAAGAAAGTATGCCACACATCGTCATTTCTGAATGGTGTTCATCTTGTCTTTCTTTGATATCAGACAAATAGATAAGCGATAGGTTATTCATTTACCTATTTATTTGTTAAGGTAATTGAACAACATCACTTACCTATTACTTACCTGATATAGAAGAAACTGATGGTCTTTTTAAAGTTTTTGGACAACCAAAACAGTTTTTATCCGGTTATACGAGTGACACTGGCTTAAATGGCAGACCGTTTTAATTTTAGGGTATTCACATTTTGAAAACAGCAGATTTGCATTTTAACAAGCTGCAATTCCTAAACCCTTCCTCTGATTATATGTAAAAAACATCAGTTTAAGACCATAAAAGTCTGATTCTAAAAAAATTACATGACTGTACTTTAAAGATCTTCGTTAATAAAAAAAAAAAAAAAAAATTTAAGTCCCTGTCCAAATACTTGCTACTCTCAGGGTTACAATCAATAAGGACATTTAATACGGCACTGTCGCCTATATATTGACTTTTTGAAAATGATATGAATTTAACCAGTGATTGAACAAATTGAGAGCCACATTTACCGCAAATTCCATATAGGAGTTTAAGGTGATGGTGTGATCTTGAGTATCCTGAGACCTTAATGCGCCAGTCGGAGTGTTTCTTTGAAGATTGGCGATGTTCTCTTTATTTCGTTCCAATAAGCGAGGAGTCTTTGCTTGCCCAGGGTTTCGCAAAACAAGACACTAAAACAGAATATTTGTAATAGTGCAAGTGATACATCTACAAGTTTAAAAAGTTTTATGTTTAAAAAGTTTTATATTTGAAAGGAGCTCTGCATACCTTGCTTGCTGACAAAGGTGGTTTCTGGATTGAAGACTGGCACAGAGTTCCTCCAAGGAAGCTTGTTGGAGTGGATAATGTTGAAGCACCGTTAAGCTGGCAAAAACGGTGATACAGTTAAATATTAAAAGGTTGCTGCTTAAATTATTCAAATGTAGAAGAGTTAAATGTCTTACCTTTCTCATTTTGCCAGGTGTGGGTGTCCCACCAATGCGCCTTTTAGACGGTGTCCTGACAGAAGTTCCAAACATCATATCTTCCTGAGTCTGCTTGGTTTTCTTCAGTTGCTGAATCACGCAAAAATCAGTAAAAAAAAATGCACTGAATCAAATACTTGTGTAACTATTGAGGATGGGTGGGTGGTGACATACCCTTTGCAGTTTCTCCTTCTCCTTCTCATTGTGGTGATTCTCCCACTGCTGCTGAACATACTCAAGAAACAGCTGTCCATTCACAAGGAACTCCCCACCATTCTCCTGCTCCCAGTTATCGATTTGGGCTTTTAGGATTTTCTCCAGCTACAAGAAACAAAATACAATTTTAGAAAAATTAAATACATAAACATCACTCTTCATACTGGCCTAGAAGTTTTAATACATTACTTTTGGCAAGCTTTTTTGCAGGTCAATTCTCTGCTTCTCCTCTTTAAGAAGATTTCCTCCTCTGTTGTTGAACCTTGCAGGGTCATTGGCCTTTTTCTGTGACAGAAAATACAAGGTCATTTGTAATCAAGTCAAAATCTATGGAAATTTACACAAAAGGTTTAGATGATCACATCAAGCTCCAAGTATAACGTCCAGTTCGACTGCCATTTAGTGACTCCCTCAAACAGCTCTCTGTGTTCCTCGTAATATTTCTTCAGCTTGCTGATCTCGGCCTCATGTAGGATGAGTAGCTCCTCATTAAAGACATCTATAAAATCGATTTTGTTATTAAGATAATTCAGACCTACATTTACAAATAAAAAGCCACTACCATCTTGATATGCTGAAAAGGCTTGGCACTGCTCTTGACTGTAGAAGCATTTCTCCCACAAAAGTGCAATCTCAGACCTGATGGCTTCAATCACGCTTTTCATGCTCTGAATTTTCAAAACCTCAAGTCGCTGAAGCTCCATCTGCAACTGTAAAAGAAAATGCATTTAGAGGGGAACAACAAAAATGTATACAGTGTATGAATATGAAACAAAAATGTGGCCCTTACTGCTTCTACGTTTTTCTTTTTTGTCTTAAGCATGTGTTCAGACAGGGGATCCCTTTCCTCTTGGGGGCTTTTAAGTCGTTCCCAAAGCTCCTGTATCTTTGTGCGGTAAAAAGCACAGCGCGTCTCAATTTCGGCTTTACGTCCTTCCAGCTAAAAAAGGGGAAGGATTGACATGTTCATGATAATAAAAAACAATATTGAAAACTGTAGATTAATGTTATGCAGCTAAAATGGGGAAGAATTACCATGTTCATGATAATAAAAAGTGATATTGAAAACTGTAGATTAATGTTATACCTGGCTAAGGAGCATCTTCAAAGCAGAGATGTTATCAGTTGACAAACAAAATGCCTCTTCATCTTCACACATCACATCCATCTCAAAACTGGTCTCAGGCTGGTGTTCCAAGTCCTCCATACAGAGGGCAATCTGCTTCTTCAAACTGACAAATTCTTCATGGCGCTGCTCCTAAAAAAATCCAAGCAGACAAGTGAAATAGAACAGAAATAAACTATGACATTGATGATGCAAAAAAACAACAACTCCAAAACAAACCTTTTGTTTATCAAGATCGCCCAGGTATGCCCGGTAAGTCTCCAGCTGCTTCAATGAAGGAACACAATCCTTGTCGATGGCGAAAGGTGTGGTGCTCATAATATCACACAGCTCACAGTCTTTGACAATGAGACATTTCAATTCTTCCAGTCGCTGTTTTTTGTGTTCTTTGAGGCCCTCTAGTTGTGTGCGGCTGTTCTTCTCCATTTGCAAAATGGTGCAGCCACTCTCCTCCTTTAAAAACATAACAATAAGTACAGTATTCAGTATAATCCTAAATAGTTATTTTCATAAAAACTAAATATGTATACATGTACCTCAAATGGAGGCAACTGGAGTTCACGGCACAAAACATTCATATTTTCTTTATTCTCATCTATGTTTTTTACAAGTCTCTTCTTGAGATCCTCTTCCTCCGAGATCATCATATCTAGTAAACCCTGTAGAGGTAAAAGAAGATTATACAATTTCTATACACTACTTAATCTCGAGAAAATCTCTGGACGGAAAACCGACTTTAATGTAATTGTGGACTTCATTGGTTCTATGAAGCCGCTGCTCCTCGGGGATTCCGATTTCCTCCCAAATGTCCTGCAATTTTGCCAGTGCCCTGTTGAAGTGAGCAACGGACTCTGCGGCGTGGACCTCACTGAAAACAGACCAAAGTTCACACTCCTCAGTCCTCACACCTGCCAAACCAGTTCAAAACGGCCAACATTCTGCAACCCATTACATTCTAAGATGCTGTAGGCAAAAGATTGGTAATCGGTTTCTTAAGAAGCATTTTTGATATAATCTTTCTGACATTTCACCAACATCCAGCTGTGCTACATTAGACAAAACTAAGTTGGAACACCGTAAAAATAACGAACGCATTTTAGTGTGGACGATGCGTTTGTGCTTGTAGTAGCTAGCTAAACGGTAACTTTATACCACACTGTATAAAGTTACCATAACTAGCTAACTTAGCTAACGCTACCTAGCTTGTAGTTTGAATCAGAATCAATTTGTTAAAACAAACTTGGCTAGCAAACGAGACTCCGATTTTACTAACCTCACTCTCATTGTATGTCGACAACCAGCACAAATCTTTAAAGATCCTTTCTTCTCGGGTGAATTAAAAAGGGCTTTAAAAAAATAGCCAAAAACCTCCCCCGGTGTATGCACTGTTGTGTCTCCACCGTAACGTTTGAGTCTGAATTTTGAAACCTGCACCCACACAACAGCGCCGCTCTGATTGGCTGCAGGGATGACGAAAGCACGTAAGCGTTCAAATGGGCGGGGCCGGACTCGGAGTTTTTTTTTTTTTTTTTTTATCTGTGAAGGAGGTTCTCAGTCGTACAGGAGTTGTCCGTCGTAGGCAAGGATTCTTCAGTCTTCATAAGTGAAGGACGTTTCGGTCTTTGTCCAAAGATCTTCCTCACAAAATGGTTAGACTTTTCCTCTTTACAGACCCACGAGCGTGTATTTATTTTTTTTTTATTTTTTTTTACTTTCAAAGTTTTTTAGCAGTGAAGAGTAATTAACTTTTTGGTGTAAGTAAACAATAGTTGTAGTTAGCCAACTGATCTTATGATATTTTGATTGTAGAAAAGGCCTTCTCATTCTCATTTGACATAACGTTACGTAAAAAACACAAAAGTGCAAAAGACACAGCCACAAAACGTTTTTTTATTGTGCAGAAAGTCTATTTGTCCAGACGATGGGAAAATGATTGTGTGATGTAATTTGGAAAAACTACAACCATTTTCAAGATGTAGTATAAAAACACTTTTATTCAACTGAATGCAGGTGTCATTTGTTATATTTAAAAGAAAATACCACATGCTGTGTTTAAATAATACAAAAGTAAAGAAACATTTCAACAGAGTGATTTGGCATAAATGATTTCAGTGAGTAACTTTTGTCTTCTATTATTTTCAATGTGTATAGTGGCGAAGATGGTTTCGCAGCACATCTTCACTGAACTGGTAAGTGAGTTTTTTCTTGACTTTTTTTATTTCTCCTGTTTTGCCATAGTTCCTGAGTGCTCTTGCCATTTTTTGGTAGGTCATCTTTTTGCGGTTTCCCTTCTGAGTGCCCCACTGGCTGGCCAGAGCCTCCTTGTGTTTTGTGGAGAACTGGAAAATGCCCTTGTCCTGGTCGACCCACCAGATACTGTCGCTCATGTCACCATTTCGGAGCAGGTCCAGAAGGAACTGGTACAAGCGGATCTTCTTCTTGTTACCTACAAACACCCAGGTAGAATTTCAGCTGTTGTTTTTAGTACTTAATAAACCCTAGTACAGAGTGGTCCACTCACTCGTGTCCCTCCTCATAGAGGACAACCTGTGGGGTTCATAGTCGTCTTCTCCTTCAGACACCTCCAGTGGGGGACTTACGCCCCTCTGTTCCTCTTCTGAGTAGTAATGAACAGGTGAAGGGGCCGGTGGGTACTGGTAGCACAACGTTGGTCCATAATAGGGGATCTTGAACAAATTAAAACAAATATAATTTTCAACTTCAGTGTTTTTGTGACAAGACAAGGCTGGAGATGACAATATTTTGCTTATCATTTAATTTAAAGCTACTCTGCAGACCATTTCCTCCAATAGAATACATTACAAACATTTATTTTATTGGCTTGAAATACCTCTAAAGACATGTGTCTTTCCTGTAAGTGGGCTCACCTTTTCCTCAGACCTCAAAAACCCGTACCTTTGCAGGGAGCAAGACATCACCAGCTCATCGTGGAAATGTTGTTGCTTTGCTGTGGCTGCAGCTACCCAAACATGAGCCTTAAATACATTACATCCTTATCCAAATGTTTCGATTTGATAAGCCACTGCAAAATAGCATTGTAGGTGTCAAGCTGATTATTACGTTTATTTCTTTTCTCACTGTTTGGTTGCTTTTGTGCTGTATCAATATCCTCAAATTTATTTTCATAAGGCTGAGGTGAGCACACTATTGTATTGTTTTGCCCAACATATTTTTGCAAACTAGATGCACTTTTTAACCATACGCTTGATGGCATAAACTTAGAGAACTATTTAAACATGGTGACTGTGATAAAAAAAAGAGGAAGTAGCTTTGTAAAATAGACATTAACACAGACAAATGATTTCAGAAAGTTTATCATAGATTGTCCTTTTATAAATCATGAACTTATGTCTATTTATTTTATTTTAGGGTTTGCTGCTCACTTACAGTATGTTGCCTGTACTGTAGGGTGCCCTGAACAAAGTATATAATTTTCCATCACCATTTTAGCGATGTAATACTGGTTAAAAAAAAAAAAAACATTATTACTTGATCTGTGATAATACAAGGCTACAGCTCAAATATAAATTCTAAAAAATATGCAGAGAGGCGTCTTAGAACCAAGACGGGCGAATGTCAAGCCACATTTCAGTAGCACTTACTTGTGGGGACATGGACAGTGGTATGAGCGGTGGATCTAAGTGAAGAGGCAATGCTTCGGTGCCGTAGCGGAAAGGCTGCGTGAGCTGCTGGGGCGACACTGACTGCAGCTCTGTCAGATGGTTCACAGAAGAGTTTTCAAAGTCCACTGGCTGCACACGCTCAGAGTGCAACGTCCACCTGTGCTCTGAGGGAAAATACATCGAGGTCAGACGCAAAAGTGGGTTCAAAAACCATCAACGTCGCCTCACCATCATAAATGTCTCCGATGTTCAGGTAAGGGTAGAGATCGGCTGGCGGACGGTACTGCACAGGCTCAACTATTTCTTCTGAACCCTGTTGGATAAATTGATTTCCCGATATGTAAATGCATCTCCTTCCAAATTTGACTAACATGCTATAGGTGGTACACTCTTTCAGCACATTCTCCAATGAAAACAAACCAAACAAGAACAGTAAATCGTTGCCTCAAGGTGTACTCACAGAAATGACATATCCATCCATTATAAAGAAGCTGACATGCGACTGTCACCACTGATGGATGTTCAGCTTTCCCTATAACTTGACTGCGACACCCACTTCATTAGTCAAGTAGGAACTGAAACTGAGCTGCAAGCCGGACTTACAGGCCACATTTTGTATCAGCCAATTGTCTAATACAATCAGCTAGTTTCTGATGACAAGTCAAAGATCTTTCTCAATAATTTGCTTTCCGTTACAGTGGAGTTCTGTTTGTTTTTCCTGTAGGCCAAATGCTGTGTTGCCATGATTTGAACTGGTTTACACTTTATCAGATAAGTGAAGTTAATGAGAATAGTTTAAAAGTAACAAGGATGTATTTATGTGCATTAAAATACTATTAGTATAGTTTTGTCCCTTAAACCTTCCAACATTTTTATAGGGTTTAAACATGACACAAAAACAAACAATGAAACTAAAAGTGAAGTTTGGATCTGGCCTGTTCCTCATTTAACTGGGTATGAGGGCTAAATTTGAGGAAGTAAAGCCCATGAGAATAGAACCACAGGAGTGAGGCCACTGTGTCCTGGCTTCTGAGTTACACGCACAAATCAGTTCTCCTCACTAATATATGTTTTTTGTTGTGTTTGAGCTAAGAATGACATTTTGTGGATATTAGACAATTGCCTTGAAAGCGAGACAATGTTTGGTTGCATTGCTACGTCTTTGGATTTCATAGCAGGTCGAGGAGAAGTGGTGGTGATCCCATAGATGTTGTTTTAAATTCTGAATGACTTCCTGTTTACAACCTTGTCCATCTGTCAGGGCTGTTCTCTGCTGTGGGCTACGTGCAGGGCATATACTGTATGTGAATAATATGTCCTGGGCTTGTATTTTTGCTTTGTCTCCATCTGCTGGATAGAGATGTTGGAGTGACCAGTATCCAGGCAAGAGACAGTAGTTCACAGTCGTAGAGGGGGGAGCAACCAAAATAGCACAACGAGGCCCATATGTATTTATCCCATTACTTTCCACTATTTCCTATTTCATTTGTGCTGGACTGATTGCGGACTATGAAGGATTGGACGATGTATCTGCGTTTTAATTTTGCGCGTATGGCTCAATTTCCTCCGCACCACCTCATTCACTGACAGCTTGAGCCAGCCAGCCAGCCATCCTTCAAGCCAGGAGCGGATCGAGTGGAAACATCACGGTGCATGGAACATGGCTGCAATGAGGACTTTAACCGTGGCGGGCTTGTGTTTGGCTTTTTGCGCCCTGGGGCTTATAGCAGTGGCGCTCAGCACTGACAACTGGTACGAGACGGACGCCAGGAGACACCGGGAGCGCTGCAAGACTTATTCCAATAAAAGGAACGACCCCGGGTTCATTTACATCTCCAACCTGCCTCTGCGGATGTTGCCAAAGGAGAAGCACGTAGAGCGAAAGGGCTCCAGTGTGAGCGGCGAGATGCTGCTGCGGGCTAAGCGGCACCTCTCACCCCTCGCCTCGGCCATGGAGTCGCTCTGCAGTCGGCAATATAACTCCACTATCACCGGACTGTGGAGGAAGTGTCACAGAGAAGGTTTTGACTTGGAAACGGAGGATTTAATCTTTAAAGGTTTGTGTTCTGTGGTCAAATGTTTACGCGCCGTGTGTGTTTTGTATTGGCAGCCTTATTGTGTCATGAATGCGCTATCCAAGGTGATGCGCACAGCCCTCTCAGGCCTACGCAGTGTTCGAACACAGAGTACAGTTACAATCCGGTGCTGATTTTTTCCAAAAGGGGCACGCTGTAGTTACACAGATGGATAGGATAAGCTGTTCCACTTGTCTTGTGGTGTGGGTGGACGGGTGGGTGATGGAGCATAAAAGGGGATGCTTTTGGGGAGGCAGAGAGGTGAGGGTGTGGAGGTGGCAGCAGAGAGCTTTGTGGTATCCTGCCTCAGCGCTTATTTGACTTATGTTGTTTACACGCGCAGGATTGGTCCCACGCTGTACGCCAATAAAATACTACTACTCATCTTCAGCGCTGCCCAGGAATCTGCCTGTCAATCTGACAAAGACTATACGCCAAGATGAGTGGCACGCGCTCCGTGAGTGTTCCGACCTCTCCTGCATCTATTTAAGGCTGTTATTTAACATATGCACAGCGTGTTTCAATGTGTCTGTCTGTGCCTTCCAGATCTCCAGAGGATGACAGCCAGTTTCATAGGCATGGCTATATCCATCATCCTGTTCGGTTGGGTCGTCGGCGTGCTGGGTTGCTGTAAGGAGCATGATCTGATGCAGTATGTGGCCGGACTGCTCTTCCTCATGGGAGGTAAGAGGATGTGGTTTACATAAAGAGTGCACTGCTCCGTCTCACCACCAAGGGGCAGCGCGCACGCAGACTCTGTCCAGCTATGCGCCACAAAATGAAAATGGGTTGTTTTGCTATACTGGTTAAAATGTGCTTTATTAAAGGCACTATCCCTGATTTTTTTCATTACAAATAATGAAAGAGGGAGCGAGTAACTTAAATTGATAGTTGTGGTCCAAACACATCCCTAACTTTCCTGACACATTTCTACAATCTCTTCTTCAAAGAGATGAGTTTATAAACACATTTCACAACTTGCAGGGTCACTTTTTAGGGCCACTGTCACAGAAATGCAAGAAAAGCAGCTGCAAAATTGAAACAAAAAAAAAGATTTAGATTTTCACAAATGCCAGAATTTACAATTATTATTACTTACAATTATTATTGCCAACATAAAGTGTTTTTTGTGTGTCAAAGGCCACGGCTCTGTAAACACATCTCAGTAGGAGTCCCAATGTCTTTGCTTTTGTAATCAAAGCTATACCACATAGCTTAGCTTAAATGTTTTATGTCATTACAGATGGCACATATAATATCCTAGTGCTCTTGACTTGGATTAATTAGCTTTATGCCTTTTTGAGGGGCTTCTCTTGTCTTGTCTTAATAATTTTCATGTTTTTCTGTCAGGGACATGCTGCATCATCTCTCTCTGCACTTGTGTGGCTGGAATCAACTTTGAACTGTCCCGCTATCCACGCTACATGTTTGGGATCCCGGAGGATATCAGTCATGGTTATGGCTGGTCCATGTTCTGTGCTTGGGGAGGGCTGGGCCTGACCCTCCTGGCTGGTTTCCTGTGTACTCTGGCCCCCTCCCTGTACCCTCCACAGACCCCCGTGGCACATAAGCCGCGTCAGGAGAACGGCTGCGTGTGACAGCGATCAGAGCACACAGTTGAGGCTGCTGTGGACGTTTACATGCAGGGACTACCCTCAGAGACAGTGGACTCAAATTAGGGACTTGACCTGAGGAGGACTGCACTTTGTCTGGTCATTTGCTCCCACTTTAGGAATGAACTGTTCCGTGTTATTGCCTGCTCTTAAAGAGGAGAATAGTTATACAAAACTTTCTTCTGAATCTGCTAGATTGAAAAAAGAAAAGTAATAACTGGCAGGAAATTGATAGCACAACTTTGAAATGTGTAATAATGAAGTGTTCTGTCACATTTCAAAAGGGCAACATTGTATCATGATGTACTCATCAACATGTCCTTGTATTTTCAACTGTATGTATGCAGATGCATTTGTGTTTATTCAATGAAAACATGAGCATTAAGACCAAACTGTGTTCGAGGAAAATGTTTTGTTGTTTTCAAGGTCTTATGGAAGTATTTTTAAAGAATAAAATAAGCCTTGCAAAAAAGCCTTTCTCTTTCCCATAAACGACAGCATCAGAGGATTTCATTAAGTTTTAATACTTTTCTTTTTTTTGGTAGAAGTTGGGTTTAATTCATTGCATCTAACAAAAATCTTGTTTCCATTTTGTGAAAAAACAAACCGCAAAACAATGACTACAAGACTGTAATGCATGAGCAGAAAAAGTCAGCTTGATGAACACATGCCATAATCTAGGGAGGCTAAAAGTCCTTTATTAACATGTACAACGGCAACGCGTTTTGACACAAGTATTCCTTTTTCTGCTCATGTTGTAAGAATCGGCTTTATCCATGAGACCACATTTTATACTCAAGAAGCAACTCAACCACTCAACTGTATGAATTGTTTAACATAAGACTAATGCTTTTCCGTTATAGATACCAATTTTAATAAATCAACAGTTGCATCTTAATCACAAGTGTCGGGATCATGATCGTCGACAAAACTCTCAGTTACTGGTAGTTTGACAAAGATATTTTAAGATTAGAGATGTGTTTTCCCCTGTTGACCATGTTTGTGTTGATGCATGCTGGATCAAAGCTCTAGGTTTGAGGGTGTTTGTTTGAGTTGGTCGTGGGTCGTGTCACACTGTAGCAATGACCTCTCTGACAGAAAACACCTGCTGTGTGCGTTCATAAAATGTACTGGGCGTGTGGTCATGTTAAGGCCACTTTAATTACCCCATATGGCTTGCATTATATGCATTTTCATGAGGTCAAGACATGTTTTCTTGTATAGTATATGTAGTACAGCAACTAAAACAGATTTTCTGAGTCAAAAGTTTTTTTGACTCAGAAAATGTCCCAATATGTAAAAAAAAAAAACTGCACTCAGGGGCCCTGTACTTTTAATAGACCAATGTGTTGAATTATTTTCATGTTTAAATGCAAGTGTTGATCAGTTCAAATGTTTTTTATTTCCATATTTTCAATGATGGAAAATGATACACTAAAAATGATAAATGTACTCTGTAGAAAAAGTCTTTTAAACACTTGAGTAGGCTTTAACATTCTAAACAAACTTTGTTTCCTAACAAATGCTAAAGTCTGTCACGAGTATGGCACAGCAGTTAGCACTCTTGCCTCATGGAAATATGGTCCTAAGTTCGATTCCCAGTTAAACTGGGGCCTTTCTGTATGGCATTGGCATGTTGTTTTGTTACCCAAGTTTCCCCTGAGGTTTCTGGTTTCCATCTATCACAAAAACAGAATAATGTACCCAATGGGGCCACCTCCCTAAAACAAAAAGCTGAAATCTCAGTGACTATCAAGGTATTTTGTTTGTGGTTGCTTAAGTTTTTATTAACACAAATAACATATTAAACAAACAAAAGTCTAGTAGGTATGAAAATAAGAATGAAATTGCAAATACTTCCAGACACATAAACCAGGAGCAGGAATAGTAATTTCAGCAGACTGAGGGGTGTAAAACTAATATTAGAACAGCAGCAGCTTAAGGGTGGCATTGGTTTTTGTGGTTTGATTTTCAGCACAGAGTCGGAGCTCTCACATCAACACAGCTCAACATTCCTGACCTTTCTTTGTTTGTGCTTTAAATAAGAAAGAGAGAGGAGCGCACATTCTTCTGACAGTCTGCTCGGGGGCAAAAGCATAAGGGACTCTACCCAAACACTAGACTTTATTATTTCACTGAATCATTTGAGTTACAGCCGACAAGGTGGAGGAAATGAGTGGACACATTGTAAACCTTATGGTACTATTAAGAATCAGAGCCAAGTCATTTACGGGGTCGTTTAATCAATGTTGAGAGTCTTCTACAGCGCTTTTAAGAGGTAAACTGAAAAGTAAGTAAAAGCTGACAAACCACATACAGTGCAAAAGCAGAATGTGAAATAAATCAGATGAGATAATATTTGCAATAGCTACTTGTACGGAAGATAATATAGTCAATTCAAAAATATTAGGCGTACCTATTTTTATTTCGTTTTTAACTATAAAAATGTTCATAAAATAATAAATACGAATAAAAAAATTAAATAAAAACACTATGACAAATGCATATCGCCCGTAATTGTTGTGCCACCTCTACAGAAGTGAGATAGAAAAAAAGGAAAACAATTTACTTGAAATCCCACCACTTTGCATTTAAAAACACAAGGATTTTGATTTATCTGAATTATTTTTGCAAAATTTCTTCGACTGTGGATTGTGGAATGCAAGGGGTTGTTTTAAAACTTGGGGGTCCCTCGGGGGAGAGCGGACTGTGAGGAAAACCAGACAGAGGAAATCACACCCAGTCTCAACCATCTGGCTCCTTCACATGTGCATTCATTATCCCTGTCAGAAGTGGGCATCACTCTGAGATCCGTCTGGAGACAAGAGCATCTTAAACAGTCTTTACAGATGGAAAGATATACCACTAACTGGCTTTAAAATATTAAATTGGCCAGCATATAAGTGAGAACAGGCTGACAGTATTGGGTGATGTGGGAGGTCCAGCGACGCTGCTTTTCAGGAATTCAAAACAAGCAACAGCCATATGCCTCGTCTCCAGTGAGAAAGTCGCTGACACACAAATGGAGATGAAGAACTATCATAGCGACAAGCTGCCAAAGCACTGTCAACACAGACATTCAAGATCATCCAAACAAGACACACTGAACCAGAAGATGACAAATGTATACCAGGGGACTTTGTGTGTACATCCTGTTGTCTTTTGGGAAGGATTACGAAAAGGGGTAATTTAATTCAGCTTTATAACCACTTCACACAAGCTCAGGCACAAAAATAGATGTGACTGACTGGTTCATGACAGAAATGGCAGCACTTGAAGGGTCACACCAGCAGCTCCCTGCCCCAGTGACATAAAACAACAAAAATAGGAGGATGGTAAAACGGGGGGAAGGGGAGACTCAAATTACAAATGTGAAAAGAACCTTTTTTCTTCACTTAGGTGTCATATATTGAGCAGTTTCACAGAATTAAAAGCCTAATTGTTGGATCAGTGTCCTATCGCAAAATTGTGTGGGATTTGTTGATTGGGCTAGGCCAATCAGTCCACTTTGAGTTCTTCTTATTGTTTAATTTTACGCACTGACGCTGACCCACCCCCGCGCACCCCATGTCACATGGCAAATTGAAGACATTTTTAGGCCTGTGACAGTTGTTAAGAGCCCGTGTTCAGATACTCAGTCTTGAGGCGGCTCAGTCTCGTGCCATGACTGCGGACGATGAGGGACAGCAGCTCGTGCTTGTCCTTGAGCCCGACAAAGATGTCTGTGGTCTCCCGCAGTGTGTCCTTGATATCTCCCACCTGTTTGAGCACATGGCCACTGAGCTGCTGCTCTTCGCGCAGCTCTGTGTCTTGACTCTGTTTGAACTTCACTTCCAGCTCCAGCAGAGACTTGTCCACGCTAGCAAAGGCATCACTGATTTGAGAGATCTCCTTCCTGAGGAACTTGCCATAACTGTCCTCCCCGTCCAGATCGTGCGTAACCGTGCGCCCGATAGTCTCCAGGAGGCGCGCAGAGTCCTCAGCCTGAAGTTTGGTTATGATGAAGTCGTCACGCACCACTGAGTCTTCGTTCTCCGCGGCGGCACACGGGGACACATCAGAGAACTTGAAGAGCATCTGACACTGCTCTGGATCCTCAGTCTCCTCGTAGTCTCCATCAGGGACAAAGAAGTGATGGAATGTCCCATTAGTTATCTCTGGCTGAAGGGGCCCCATGTAAAGCGCCCATACCTGTAAAGGGCAATACGTGAGCAGCACGAGCAGCAGCGGCACCGGCTTCATCGCGCACAGCAGCCCTCTCTGTCTGCTTCTGGCTCTCGCGCACAGCACCCAGTCTGTTAGGTCTCGACTCATGTTTCACAGTCCCAGTCTTCTCAGACTTTCACTGCTCCCAGAGCCAACAGGGGCCCCTGGTGGCCCCTCCGAGTCCGAACACACAAGGGGACAAGGGAAACGCACGAGATGAGCCATAAGTTTAGCCCTCTCTTTTGTAATTTGATGTAGGCGAAAGGCGTTTAGAAGAGTTTTGATTTGGTTCCATGTTTTATCCAGTTCAATAAACATTTGGTGTTTATTTACACATGACAACAAGTTGAAAATGTAGCTACATGTTTTGTGAAAATGATTGGAGAATTTTTTTTTTTCACTTAGGCTAATTTCCACAAAGTTGTGCTGGCTTTGAGGAGATTGAGGGTTCTAAAGTATAGATCCAAATTGCTCGTAATTAGCCTAGGGATGCCTAAATGGGGCCGGTGGGCCAAATTCGGCCCTCGAATGGGTTTCATTTGGCCCTAGAGATGGTACTAGATTTGAAAGAAGTATCTACTTTTATTCATTTGTGACTGAATAAACCGTCAATAGTTAAATACAACAAAATCAACTAATTATAGGTCTGTTTACATCTGGTCTTTACTTGCAAAACAGTATTGCGTTTGGCCCTTCGCCCGCTAATTTTGGCCCTCCAGCCCATTTTGGCCCTTCATGGAAAAAAACTTTGGGCACTCCTGGCCTAGACCTAAAACATCAATAATGGATGCATCCGACCAAATGGTTGCACCTGTTCGCCTGCTGGATCCTCGTCACACCTGGCTGAGAATAAGCAATGAAGAAAGACATGGCCTTCCCTCCTCTGTGTAGAGAGTTCCTTTAGCTGCTGAAAAACCAACGGTGCTCAGTGCGCGCGCAAAGCCCTTCAGGTGAGTTATTAGCCCTATTTAAAATGAGCAACACGTTTACTTAGATGATGGAATCATTGCAAATATGAAAACTAAAGTAAAGTCAACATGGGTCAAATTTACCTATTCTGTGCTTGAAAGTTCCTTCAAATCAAATTTCTTGTATCCCTGCAGTAAGTATAGGCTACCCTAAGCATATACGCACAAATATAAATAAATACAAAAAAAAAGACAAAATAATAATAATGTAACAATAATGTAATATACAAAATAGACTGTAATTGAGACAAAAATAAACTGGTGGCCAGTGTGTGGTGGTTATTGTTCTATCTTTTTTTTTTTTTTTCCTGCATTCTGGTGCTTGTTGCCAGATTGTTGACTGCTGTGTATTTACCCCTGACATTAATGACTCCCGTCAGCTGATTAGGCTACATTACCCGCTGGAGGAGGGTCTCACTGGGCAGCATGCCCCAGATAATAGCCTATATCATGGGGTGGTCCCATATACTGTCAGCAGTATCCGCACTAACTGTGAACATGTGGTTATAGTTGGCAAAAATGACTTAAATTTGGTCTTTAAATGCACTTTCAGAATTCAAGCATAAAAGTCTGAAAAGGTATATTAAGTTATCTTACTCCCTATGTCAAACCTCAGCTGTTGATGGTAGTACAGTTATATCAATGGAAGAAGTCGCTGCAGTGTTGGAGACCTTTAGCAAATCTGACATTCAACACATTTCAATATAGCTTTATCTTTTACCCACAGGTTAAAGGGAAGGTCTATGTGACAGTGCAGGAACCTTATTATTTATTTTAACATATTGGCTTAATTATTTCAGTGTTGACTAAGCAACACAAAAAAGTCATGATGTTGTGATGTGAACAAGCCTATATGCAAATGAATGTGAAGGAAAGAGGGCTCCGCTGTGGGACATTCCTCAGGTCCATATAGGAGAGCTAATTATGTGGGCAGGACTGAGCGTCTCATATCCTGCAGACTGATGGGATAATGGGGACCAGGTGGGACTGGATCAGGTGAGAACTCAAAACAGAATATGGGCTTCATCATCTCCACCATATTGTCTTCTTTTTAAAATAGGATTTCATGGTTTAGTAAATAATTGTAAAAAGTGGTGCCATTTTGCGTGGCAGTAAACTATAGCTAAAAAGTGTTCAAATGTATAAATTTGTTTTATTGCAATGACAGGTAGTTTTATATCTAGAACAGTATATGATTCATCCATAAGCCTGTATGTTGGAGGAGATCAGGATTCAACAAATTAGATAGAATAGAATAGAATAGAAATACTTTATTGATCCACATGGGAAATTCATCAATTGCTGCAGCTCCAATAAATAGTAAAGCATTAAAAAACATCAATAACATGAAAACACCACCAATAATAAAACAATACTAAAGTGCTACTGGGACCATACAAATACAAATTCAAGGATAGGCTACCAATACAGACAATAATAACAACACAATCCAGAGACTCTTTCACAGCAGTCCTCTGCACTATCTGCTGCACGTTAGCACTCGTGCCTCACAACAAGAAGGTCCTAGATTCGATTCCTGGGTCGTGCCTTTCAGAGTTTGCATGTTCCTCCAGTGTCTGCATAGATTTCCTCTGGGTGCTCCGGTTTCCTCTACCACAAAAAATATGTACAATAGGATCCTCTCTGGGGCTCCCCCTGAAAAAGAGATTCTTAGGGGGACTTTAAAGGTAAAACAATTAATAATTAAAATAGATAATGTATAAATATATAAATACTGTATATCCAATTCAATTCATCTTTATTCCAGACATTAAAAGGACTAGACAGTTCAGCAATTATGAACAATTAATTATTACTTGCAATATTTGCAGATACTACAGTATATTGTATAATCAATTCAATTTCATAATGCTATAAGGTGCAGAGCAAATTATAACAATTAAGGCAACAATCTTTGTTTTCATAAGGAAGCCTGACAGAAGTAAGAAGCCTGTATTTTCACTCTACATTTGAGAATATAATTGACCTCTATATTATTTAAACCGGATTTGCTCTTGAAATACACTTGAAATTAAATAAAAATACCTGCTTTGGTACCAATGACATTAAGATTTACAGATTATCACAAATGGGAAATGGCCATACAGACTTTGTAGATTATATGACTGCTGTATTAGTCTGACAATCTGTGGAAGAGACCAGCTATGAAAAACATTCAACAGGTCACCACTTGGAGGTCAGCGACTTCAAAACAAATCTGTATCTGCTACAGTACATGAGTATATTTGCACCCTTGATTTTGAGACAGCCTGTTCGAAAAGTGCAGCTGAATTGACCTTTTTTGCTGACAGAAGTATACAAGCACAGGACTCTTGAGATTTCCGTAGCTTGGAGACTCCTTCTCACTCCACCTGAATAAATAGTAGCTCCCTTTGAGTAAACAGTGCAAGGGCTTGCCACCTTTTTGCCAGTGTTGCACAGGGCTGAAACAAGACTTCTTGTGGATCTTGTTCTTGTTTTCTTGTTGGCCTTGGGTTTCCTTTCTGAGCTTGAGGTGTGTTTGAGTGGAGGGTCGAGGCCAATGTAGAGGCAGCGTGGGAGGATGACTCACGATGAAGCAGAACCCTTACATATTATGCACAGTGCAATGTTCATATCAGAGTGAAAGAGAAAGCAAGGTGAAATAGAGAAAAGTGTAGTGGGCAACCATGCTATTCCATAACATGCTTTATATTATGGAATAATATACTCAAATGTTATTCCACTTCACTGAGAAGCAGCACTAAATATCCTCAGCTATAAGTAATCCGTATAAGTAGAATACAAAAGGTTTTACGGTCCAGCGACTGAAGTTTTATGACAGTAGCTCAGCTGGTAAAGCACAAAGATCAGTCTCAGCTTCTGCCAGTGTTCTTCAGCCCTTGGCACTTGACCCACCTTGCCCCTCAATGTCTGTTTATTGTGAGTTCCATTATGTGGGAATGGATGCTCAATGGAAGGCAGCTTAGAGATACATGTGGAATAGCATCATATAACTAGTTACCAGCTATGCTGAAAGAAGTACTCCATACAGATAGGAGCAACTTATGTACCTACCTAAGTAAAAGTATAAAACGGTAGAACAAAGGGTAGAACACAGCGTGTCCTTGTGTCGTGTTATTGGTATACAGTATATTTCTAAAGGAATATTTAGCAAATAAATTAGTTAATTAAATGGACTGGTGACTGGTGGTTATTGGCAGTGATTGGTAAGGGCTCTTCCCCAGGGAGGAGTCCTCTGTCCTTTGTCCTACTATTTGAAATAACATAAAATAATATTTGTATATGGCTGGATAAGGTTAAGGTATACTTTATTGAGTTTTCATTATTGTTCTCTGCATTTAATGCATCCTTCGTTGCCACTGGGGCGACTTGTCAGGAGCACTGGGCAGCTGTGGGCAGCTGTGGGCAGCTGTGTGCACAGCGCCCGGGGACCCATGTCTAGACCTTGAGCCAGGCTAATGGTCAGAATCACCTTGCCAGAGGGTTTTACCTATTATGCATGTTTTGGGGTGATGGGGGAAACTGGAGCACCCAGAGTAAACCCATCCAGACACAGGAGAAACATGCAAACTCCACACAGAAAGGCATCAAACACGGGGCCTTCTAGCTGTGAGGCAAGAGCGCTAACCACTGAGCCACCGTACGGTATACATCTGTTGATTATAAACTTTTCAATACACATTGCACATGTTTGTGTGCACGTGAAGCCCTTTGAGGCAAAGTTGTTTGTGATACTGGGTTATACAAAAATAAATTGATTGAAGTAAAACATTCAGACAGATTTTATTATGAAAAAAATATTAATTATGCAGAATTTTAAGGTCTAAACAGGACTAAACCTGGACTGAATCTAGTTAAAACCAGGTGAGGTCTTAGCCATAAACTGTTTAGTTGTCTGTGCAGTCTCTGAGGTTGTGATATTGAGTATAGTTCTGAACCAGGTCAAAAATCAGCGCCTGAATGAGCCACAAAAAGCTTTTTTATGGAGGTTTACATTCATCTTCTGTTCATCAATCTGAAAATACATGCATTTAAACCAATATTCAAAATACTATTTAATTTACTTATACCTAAAATTACTTTTTACTCTGTTACTTTTCACCAGTGGTACCAGTTTACATGTGCATAAGGAGTATGAAAACAACTGGGAGATAGAGCCAGGGCCTCATTGTGCCTTTGCTCTAGTGTCTTTATCCCACAAACAGACACTACTGTGGCTGTGCTGTAATCACTTTGCTCTCGAGGCTTATAGAGATCAAGCGTGGACCTTCAGTTGGCAGTTTTATATCCCTGCCATTTTAACTAATACTCCTCACACATCAGTGACTTTTGGGCATCGTTGCTGCATTCATTATAGGCACATATAGGTTCATATCAGCAATGACAAGAGCTCAAGCAGAGGCTACAGGGGAAACGGATGAGCTCTGCACCCACCGTGGCATTACAGTAAACTGCTCTGTTACGTCTCATTAAGTCCTACTTAAGTGATGAGAGCCACCAACAATGTGTTATACTGGGGTATTGCGCCTCTGAACAGCCCTTTCTATACAGTATGTGCCATTTTACTACTTTTCCTTTATGCCAATGATTGTGACGTAAAATCTGTGACCAGTGTCTGAATTGTCGATATCAGCATTTTTATTGAATGGATTTGAAAAGAAAGTGGTGAAAAATCTTGTTGTGGAACTTGTGGTTGTATTGGATTATGTATTTGTTGGTTGTTAGATTTACTGAAGTAGTAGAACAGTTCTTGCACACGAGCCTAGGAGTATAAGTTCTTTTTCTATCTATTTTAGTTAAAATATGAACATTGCATTGGTTTTTGAAAGGATCCTCTTTTGGCCTCTGTCCTCTCTCCTCTCAGTGAACCTTCATGGTCCTAGCAGATGTGTTGACGTAGCATTATGTGTCTGTTTCTGTTTCACTTAAGAGCTTTTCCACACTCTTAACTGGCTCAGGGCTTTATTTGTTCAAAGATTTTCCAGCAATGTTTGCGTGCAATGCGCATATTAAAGCATTTTGGGGTTTTGTTCATGAAATAGTCGCTCTGTGTTTACTACAGTCATGAGATACAAGTGCGAGGAAAAGCCCTTTTCAAACTGAATGTATAAAAGTGGAGATAACAACTGGACTAAGAATCATTAAAGTATATAAATAGCTAATTAAATAAATGTCATGTTTGCCCCATTTTCATTTTGGTGCAAGAGAAATCAATTCAAGATCTCAAAAACCTCTTTTCTCCTCTACCATAGTAAATTGCCTGTCCACAGTAGTTGTGTAGTATTGTATAGTATGAAGACTATACGGCCCAGGGTTTGATTTCTGGACGGGGCCTTTCTGCTCTTTCCTCTGGGCTCTCTGGTTTCACAAATCACATGCAGAGGAGACTAAAAAACTCCTAGCTAGGTAATGCCAAGATTTTACACTGCAAAAGGTCTAGAAAGTTTTCTTAAAATAAATAGATTTGTCCTTGATTTGAGTAGGTAAGTTAAAAGAAAACAAAAAACATCTCATTGCACTAAAACTAGATAATAATAAGTAACTTTATTTTCTTGTTTTAAGTGCAAAAATACTTATTCCACTGGCAATTTTGTTTACTTATCAAGTCAAAATTACTAAAATTTAGGTTTGGTTTTCTTAATTTGAATTTATCTAACATTCCCTATTAGGACAATAAAGTCCACATACTGTATATACAGTAGGAATTAAACCAGAGCAAATATGTTCACTGTTCACTGTCTGTGGCCCCTGGTGTTTACTCTAAAACATGATGAGATACTGTATCTCCTGCCAGTCCCTCAGCCCCATGGGATTTATGCCCCTTGCTCTTCACGCCGGCGCTGATTACCTCCCTAACCTTTGCTGTAAATCTGTAAATCCATGACCCTGATGACCATGACTATGATGCTCACAGTGACCCACAAGTTATGCCTCCAATCAACAAGGGAGTCTGAGCTCAGCAATATTGAATGAAAATATCATCCCATGGCCCATCAGTGCCCACCCGCACACTGCAAATTGCTCTTTCGAGATCTTTTGGCTCTGACAGCGGTGAAAAGTGCAGCTCATCTAAGTCCGGTAATTCCTTTGGTCAAAGGAGTGAAAGGAAATATCCCGGTGAGGCGTCCAACAGAAGGCAGGAAATAATTTGAGCATTAGGCGGCTGTCATCAAGAAAAATCTGTGCATGTGTTCAGCAAGCGTTTCAATTTGGAGGACTGGGGCCGACTAAACAGAAGAAAGTAGTTAAGGCTGAGCTGAGAAAGTGGAATTATAATATAACAGAGGAAATATCTGTGTGAAGACGCAACCTATTTGCCTAATCATTAGATTTGCTCTCCTCCCGGTAACAATTCATACAATTATTTCAACACTACAAAACAGATTCTCAACGATGGTGCGTAATGCATTTGAGCTGGGTGTTATTCTGATTTAGACTTGGTATACACCAAGTTTAAACATTATTTACTCTAATTTAGAACTATTTTCAACCCCATTACACCCATTTCAAGGGCAAATATTTTATATGGTGGTACTGAAAAATTAAGGGCCAATCTCACCGGTCTGGAGACTAGTTCGCAACCTCTCAGAGACTTGAGTCTCCAAGACGTCTCCGAGACATCTCTGAGACATCTCTGCGAAGTCTCCACGAAGTCTCCCAGTCTCCAGGGAGTTGCGGGAGACTAGTTGGAGATTTTTTCAAGTCTTCAACAGGTCTTGGAGAGGTCTCAATTCATTTGTGAAGACTTTGCGGAGACTTCGTGGAGACTTATTTTGAATGTGACCGGGGAGACGTGTCAAGGAGGTCTCTGAGAAGTCTCCCAGACTTCGCCGCAACTGAATTGAGACCTCCCTGAGACCTTGGAAAAAGTCTCCAACTAGTCTCCGAAAAATTCAAACATGTTTGAATTTCCCGCAACTCCCTGGAGACCTCCTGGAGACTAGGAGACTCCGCAGAAACGTCTCAGAGACTCAAATCTACCCCAGGTTTAGAACTAGTTCCAATGGGAGGGGAGATAGGCCTTTTAGTCTGAGTCTCTGTGAAGTCTCCAAGTCGTCTCCGGGAAGTCCCCGCCGGTGAGATACCCCCTTTAGTGAACCACTGCTCTAGTAGAACATGTGGCTCTTCACTATGAGTTAGTAGCCTATATGGTAGACAGTAGTTGTGTATCTTGAGGTCCAGCCAAGAGCAGTCTTCCATAAATAAATAGAAGAGAACATTGTTTAGAAGATACAATCCATGATTTATTACAGAAAAGTGATATCCAAACTATTTTATATTACATTAATACATTTCCGCATGTTTTCTATGTAAACATGAACAAAGTAAACATGTTATTGATACACCTCAAGTCACGACTGGTTTTTCCCTAACATCCAGATAAACGATGTGCTTCCACACAAACCAGAGCCAGAGCACACAACAGAAAACCATTCCCTCCAGTGTTTCCAATGTGCAAGGTCATGCCATTATTACTCATTATACAAGCGCCTTATTGTGCTATGGCCAACACAGGGGCCTGCCACTGGCAACACCTTTCCACCGTGCAGTGAGAAGGTTGTCCTCATAGAGAAGCGATAACATGAAGTAATCCATCTGCAAACCATTAGAGGCTGGTAATTCACACGTCCAAGGTCACACAGTGGTCTATTCAAAACAATGGCTCCCTCCCGGTGGATCTACCACTCCTGCGAAGGGAAACTTAACTCTGTCAGTCCTGTTTCTTTACCACTACTGGCTCTGCTGACTATAATCTCTATTACTTAGAAAATTGTTTTACAGTATAAAAGTCATTGAGAAACATACATCTTAAATGCTCAAAAAAGAGGGAGGTGATATGTTAAGACGCTGTGGACAACGTTAGCTCAGCTGAAAGCAGGTGTTACATCATGCATACTCTACAGTACAAATGTACCAGTACATTAACATTAGCATCAGTTCAAATGAAAAGTAGCACTCAAGGATAACAACATGCATAGATTCTCAAAGGTCACATCGCAGGGAAAGATTTAAAACCTCCTGAACAACCACAGAAATAGATCTTGTTTAATCTGATCTCTCTGATATTCAAAACGAGACAAATGGCTTTAAATCATGTTGTATTTGCTTTTCGTCTTTTTTTCCTCCCCTTATTAGTTGTATTATTTTCTCTTTGATATCGTCTACGCAAAACAAAAACATGCTTTTAGCTTTATGTGTGCTTCATACTCATGCAAGAGCACTGCAGTGCAAAAATATAAATATCTAAAAGCGGTTACTTCTGATTGCATCTTAGAAAATGTGGGAATAAAAAGCTGAACATTTGCAAACATTCAGAAGACACCTGAGAAATATGGACATTACATTGTTGTGAAAACCAGCCTGAAATAAATAGTATAAAAATATGACATATTCAAACCAAAAATGTCCCAAAAAACAAAACTAAATGGTTGAATAACATATAATGATGTGCATGAAACGTAAAGTACCATCATACAGAATTATCAACAAGGCTTTCCATCTAACTCTGCCATTCATGCGACACCGACTCCCTTCCTTACATTTAGAAACTAATGATCAAAACAATTCTTTCATGCTGCCTGTTTTCCTGAGTTCTTTATCCCATTAAATACTATACTGCCAAAACAACAAGGCAATGACAATGGTTGTGTTGAAAAGTGTCAAAGTTTGGGCGGCTGTTTATACAAAAAAAAGTGCAGGCATGTTATTTAATAACAAGTGGAGGATGTTCTTTGCAAACCGAACATTCAAGCCACAGGTATTTCTAAGGGCTCCGAGTCCGTCCCAGCGGCAAATGAGAAACAGGCAGAACGGAAGAGTGGCTCCAGCATGCAAACATATACATTGTTCATGGCGGGAGTCGCATTACAGCCAAGTCGTTAGAGCCGAGACCGCAGAAGGTGATGCAGGTCCAGAACCGAATCCTCGCAGGTGAGTTCAGCGAGTGTGTACCCTACGAAAGGGGGGTTAAGAGGAGGAGGAGGAGAAGGAGGAGGAGGAGGAGAGGGGGGAGAGGAGACTTCTTGCACTTGAAAAGCATGTGCAGCACAGACAGGCACATGTGATGTCGGTGACACATTGGTGATGTGCACAACTGTAGGCACAATCAAATTGCACTAGTTTTACATTTCCTCAACACAGTCAAGCTCAAACAGTAGCACAAACGTTTTACACACATCTGATACGAACACCAGGCATCAAGACATGGACTCGGTCGGAAAGTACTAAACAATATTGCCATGCACTTTAAGATGTCACTGAGAAATGTGTAGGATCATTGCTTTTGTTTTAGTTTTTTTTTTAACTGCTGCGAATATGAATCGGCATGCTTCTAGGGCAAAACGCAGTCACTGATAATGTCTCTTGTATTTGGTAGCAACATCACTAGAACCACTTTTTGCAACAAGAAACAAGTGCCACAATAGCTCTGCCACAGGGCCTGTTCAACAGCGACTGGTTCGACGCAAGGAGAGGAGAGAGTCATTTCAAGGCGCACCGAACTGAAATCAAAGCGAAGGGGAGCTGCCACGAGGTGCAGGACAGGGCCCGCAGACCAGCAGCCCGTATCTGCATAGTAAACATTTCAATTGCACGTCAAGTTTATTCCCGCTGAAACGACGACTCAGCAAACCCGGGGTCATAGGAGGAAGCCGAGGAGCAGCGCCAGTGCTTAACATGGAGCAGATGGCAGGGAGGGGAGAGGAGCGAGGTTAGCGCTGGTTAGCAGTGGCCGTGTCTTTGGTGTACGCTCAAAGCTATGGACAGTGGGGACATGGGGGGG
>OMNZ01017404.1:29421-45206 GCA_900303255.1 Lesueurigobius sanzi
GGACACATGAGCGACACATCAAGGCTAAGGCCACTCGTGGTGATAGCGACGCCCGTTTTTCTTCCGCTCCTTCTGCAGGTGCTCCAGCTCGGCTTCGTACATCATCTCCTGCATCAGGTACTTCTCGCGCCTCATGCGGTCACACAGGTCCTTGGGCATGTCGGGGATGAGGTATGCAATGAACGACTTGATCCCAAACACCAGGTGCTGAAGGGGGGGTAGATAAATTATGCATGCGTTACCTTCAAGGCCGCTCATACATATCAGTAGCAACACATTGGACCAGGGATTACAACGTGGGTGGACTGCAATATGAAATCCAATAAGAGATGGTGTGGAAGAAGCATATCCATAGCTGCTAAAGCAAACCTGTGTCTTTTAATATGTATTTGTTTTTAGTTTGTGTCCTGTTTTTCCTCTGTACCAATTTGAGTTTAACCAGAAAAAAAATAAAACATTTGATTGTACATTTTTAAGTTTGACTACATTATTCATTATTCAATTTATAGAGGTGCTACTAAAAATAAAATGAGAAATGAGAATTACTTTGACAGAACATTTTATAAACATAACTTAACATTAACTTAAATGTTTGAGATTCAAAATGCAACATAATTTATTGTACATATACATACAGTTGTGCTCATAATGTTTTGGCCATTTTTCATATAATATGAATGATAACACAAAAATATATTTCCCTCTCATGGTTAGTGGTTGTGCGAAGCCATTTATTGCCAAATAACTGAATTTACTCTTTCAAAATCATAATGAAACAGAAACTACTCAAATCTCCCTGCTCTAACGTTTACAGGACCTTCAACAACTGCCAGGAAAATTGTTCAGGAGCAAAGAAAAACTCACTTCAGCTGAAATACAGGACTCTCTGAAAAAAATGTATGCTTTGATCAGGGACATTTTCTGGGTGAATAGTGTGAACAAACATTTCTAAACAACAAAGTTTTTTGACACCAAAAGGCTTCACGCAACCAGTAACCATGAGTGAAATAAAGGTTTTTGACGAAGTGATACAATCCTCACAATCAATGCTTTTTCCAAGTAATTTAAATTCCATTGGGCCGTTGGAGCAACAGCACTCATTTTAAGACCTCCTACTGCATTCAAAGAACTGGTGGTGAAGATCTTACCTCAAAGACAATAATGAAGGCCAGTCTGGCAGCCAGGACGTGCCAAAACTGCAGAGTAAACTCGTATGGGACGGGACTCCAGGGTGTGGCTCGGTAGTCTCTGTACCGACAGTACCGATACTGACTGCTGTTTGTCTCTCCCATGTCGAACACAGACAGACTGCTGTTCATGTAGCCTCGCAAACACCTACGGAGCACATGGACCGGGTTTAAATGAGGCCTCGAATGTGACAAATACTGCATGTGTCACGTATTCACATCTCTTACTTATTCTCGTGGTGACTCCCCTTGTCCGCACACGGGCCGTATTTGAAGGCGTAGACAAAGCGTGGTATGTAGTCGGAGGTGATAGCGATGACAAATGCATTTGTTATGACAGCCAGGACACCAATCCCCTCCAGTATACCATGCCAAATGCCTAAAACACAGCAGAAAAGTACAGTATGAATCAGCATTGTAAGAAATAGCCAGGAAATACATTTTCAGTATATATTTTCTTCACAACTACTGCATTTATTATGCCATTCACTTTACTATGGGAACTACAAAACATTTTTATAGCTTATAAAACCCATTGGAAGTTGAGCGTGAGCTGTTTGAAATAAATGTTACACACACAATAAAATAAAAGCCTTTGGATTAAGAAATGTCCTATTTGTGATAAGTGGATCTTTGAAGTGGTAAACAGACAAATAGTTTCTCTCTTATTGTTAGATAAATTGCTCTAAATTGTCCTCATTACGGTTGAGGCTTTTTCAGAAATCGTTGGCTTCTCAATTACAGGGTACTATGCCACAAGATCATTTTGGTTCCGTATTGCACTGCGTATTGTGCTGCAATGCGTTTGTCAAGACTCATGGGCAGGAGCGGCATATGGCCATGGGATGTGGCGACATATGAATCTCCATGGGATGGAAAACGCCTCAAAAAGCATAGTGCTGGAAAAATCCACAGTGAAGCAAAAATAGACAGCCACATTGTCACAGAGGAGGCCTGGCAAATGGGACTGACCTATGTCTGTGGCCCGGGCCGGCATGGGTCGCCTCCACTGAGTGACAAACTTATAGGCGTCCAGTCGGATCTCAATGATGTTGTTAAGGAGAGCGAGGAGCGGAGCCAGGGGGAACGCCGCCACGAAGATGGTGGTGAAGCCAAACTGGAGAACTGTGGAGGCCATGACAAATGCATTAGTTCAGACATAAACAGTGACAGAGGGGGTTTGCTTTTTAGTCAGATGGTTGTGTTTATGTGAGGTCGTAATGTCATTTCACATGACCTAAGGTTCAATTCCATGTAAGCTAAATACCTCCACATTGCAGCATATGCTACAGTAAAATAAAAATAAACTTCACTCAAGAGGAAAAGTAGCAGTGGAAAACTGTCTATACAGTTTACAAAGTTTACAAACCCGTTTAATCTTTTGGCCATTTTTCACAGAATATGAATGATAACCCAAAAATCTTTTTTCCACTCATGGTTAGTGGTTTCCAAAGAACTGAGTTTACTTTTTTGAAATCATAATGAAACACAAACTACTCAAATGTCCCTGATCTAACGTTTACATGACCTTCAACAACTGCCAGGAAAACTGTTCAAGAGCAAAGAAAAACTCACTACAGCTGAAATACAGGACTCTCTGAAAAAAATGTATGTTTGTTTCAAGATGCACAATATGTAAACCTTTGATCAGAGAAATTTCGCTAGTTTCTAGTTGAAAAGTGTAAACAAACAGGTTTTTTTTACGCAACCACTAACCATGAGTGAAATAAAGGTTTTTGTGTTATCATTCATATTCTATAGCCACAACTATATATACATATACTTTTTAATATATTTTTTACTAATATTAACAAATGATTGTGGTTTGTGCCTTCTATCTGATTTGTGAACTGCATTACAGTCTACATTACCCATAGGGGTACGCGAGAGGTTAGCAGGGGGTACTTGGATTCATTTCAGATGAAAAAAAGATAACAGAACAAGATAAAACAAATTGTATTTTTGAAGAAAAGCTTAAAAACATGTAAAGAGTGACAGTTTCAGCATATGTAGTTGTCTTTTTTTTTTTTTTTTACTGATAATTAGGAGTTTTAGCCATTCACTTTCTAACTAATCAACAAAACCATCGAGGCAGGGGGTACTGGTTGAATACATGAAAGGCCCAAGGGGTACGCCAGGCAAAAAAAGGTTGGGAACCACTGGTCTATAGTGACATATCAACAAACACAGCGGAAATAATCTACCCATTTCCAGATACTCGTCCACCAGTCCGTGCGCGTTCATAGGCTGCAGATTCCAGTCCTTGTCCCATTGTGGAAGTTGGGTTTTGTTGTCAACGTTTTGCCCCCCGCCACCTCCTTTTTTCATCTTCCTACGAGACCACCAGTTCTGCAGCAACCTGAAAGTGCAGCGAGAGAAGCCGGAAACTGTCAGCGCGGCCGGCAATTATTTCTGACAAACTTGACAAGAACCCGTTTCAGGGAGATTTGACGAGCTTCTGGACAAGTCTTTTATATGATAATGAGCAATATGTGGACAGAGGTATGAGGAAACGAGGAAACCGCATGAGCTTGAACAAAATGGCAATTACATGAATTTTACAACACTACAGTTTACAATAGCCTGGGTAATGCGCTGAATATGAGGAAGCATGTTATAATATTACTTACGGGTAACCGAGCTCCATGAAGTTGTTCCAGATTTGCTTGAAGAACATAATGACGCCCATTTGTAGGCATAAATCAATCAAGCAGCCACTGGGGTGACACTGGAGTAAACAAATAGGAATAATTTAGTGTAAAATCCATTTTTCATGCTTCACAATGCAAATCTCTGGGCACACGCGGTGACGAGCGCCATCCCATTCTGGATGGGATCATTAAAATGGAGATTCCTGGTAATTACGGGGATGATTAATGGGCTCCACTGCTGATTGTCAGTAATATGTTTAGACCGAATATAGCTTCATGTCTATATCTGGAGAACAGTTCAGTCGGTCGTGTCAGGGCTAGATAATCGGAGCGTATTGTTATGGCTAATTGCACTCACCTCCTCCAGCCGCCATCGATTAAACAGTTTATTGTATTTTCCAGGCCTGCCAGCAAACCTGAAACAATTGGGAGAACGGATTCAATCTGAGAAACGTAATGAACTCTGAGTGGGAAAAGATTACATTAACTGGGGTGATAATGTCCATCACATTTCAAGAGCAAATAGTGATGCGCAAAGTCCAAAAATAACCACGTAGCCACAGCTGCACACACGAACTGTCAGAATAAATTGCACTTCAACGCATTGGTTGAAGATAAAAACACATTTTGTTTTTGTTATTCTGTTCTTTACTATTTAGAAATACCACAATATGAATTACGCCCTGCCCTGTTAGTTTAAAAAAACATAAAAACAAAACATATGTCCAAACAAATACTGAGGATATTTGACTTGAATGAATAATAGTATTTTGAAATCACTCTTGTTTATGCCAAGCCGTAGCAGAAAGCAGAAGGCGTTCTGGCAGAAGTCATGACAGGAAAGGTTGTTATATAAACATCACAATCGCCTCATTAAACCCACTGTAAACAGGAATGTGGTTTATAGTTTATGGCAGACAGAAGCCTACCTTCCCAGAAAGAAAGCGATGTAAAAAGTTGAGCTGTTCAAATTCACAAACTGAAACAAGAACATCTTCAGAGCAAAGCTGTTTTCCCACTCGGATTCGGTCCGTGGATGCTCTGAAAGGAGACAGGCAGAAGAATTGGATATGAGCTGACCATCTGGAAGCAAGACATAACAGAGATGTAAATGCAGGCAGCATGTGCATAACACTAACCTAAATTAGTCAGCAGATATGACACCTTCTCATAGACCTGCAAACAAACAGGGCAGCTGAAATGAGGTTGGTATCACAAGAAACCAAAGGGATGAAAATACAGCTGCACAATTTAGAAAAATAAAATAGCATTGTAGGCAAAGATTCTTCAGTCTTCATCTGAAGACTGAAGAATCTTTGCCTACGATGGACAACTCCGGTACGACTGAGAACCTACACAAGATAGCATTGTGTTGTGGTGATATGATTTGGTTGCGACGAATTGTGCAACCCTATATTATGTAGGCAAAAATTCTTCAGCCTTCATCTGTACTTCATCTGTACTCTGTAGTAGGTCGGTCTGTAGTGTAGGATGTTCGCTCTTTATCCAAAAGGCCTCGTCAGCAAATGAGCAAAATTTGAGTGATCATTCACTGACAAATCTTTTTGCATGAAGAGTGAAACCTACGATGGACAACTGAGAACCTACATAGACCTATATAATGTACTTGAGCGAGTTTTTTAAAAAGTCCAATAACAGACTTGTTTCTGGTTGAATGCATTCACTTTTAACATTCTTAGTTGAGTGACAACTGTCTGTACCTTTTCCAAATCTGCTGGGAACACGGTTATTAATAAATATTGCTTTAAACATTTTGCGGCCAGACGGCAGCTTTGGCACACGCACGCACCACATTGAGAGACATGATGATCATAAAGTTGATGCAGACGCCGGTGCCGGAGGTCGCAAACTGCCAGTTTTTCTTCACGAAATGCCAGTTGAAGGAAGCGAAAGTCTTCATGGCAATGAGACGGAAAACCACCACAGCAAACACCGCGGCCAGGACCAGGGTTATCTGGATACAAATGAGAAACAGAAACACGGATGCTTTATTTGTTCATGTGTCTGTTTTCATACATTGTACAAATATAGAGACAAGGCCAGACAGTTAAAATGAACCAGATGTTAATAAGACAAAGGAAATAAACTTTGTTGGGAGTACTGGAGTCTGTGAGATAAATAGAATTGCACTGATAGTGTCATAATTATGGTTTCCTCCCTAAAACCATTACGCAATTCACATTCTATGAGTAATGGTGTGCAGAGTAATACATCTCTAAGATAAGCAGGATTCCGGTGGTGTAGATGGATTTGTAAACAATATTCATTGTGCCTGTGTCGTTGACAGTGTAAATATTTTCTAAAGCGATCAAAATGTAAGAGTAAAGACAAAACAAAACAAAACTGATTGAAACATGTAGCCTAAGTATCTTAATCTACAGAACAAAATCCAAAACATGATCACCAACTAAAAAGGTGAATAAACTGAGTGCAATATGAAGTGCACAAGTTGTCCAGCAGGGGGAGTTGTTATGCCACCGCTGCTGCATCCTCTCTGGCTCTGAAGGTGGCGTAGAAAGCACCTGCGATCCGCCTCAGCACATAATAAATCACCACAGGGCAGATTGGAAAGATCAGTGCATTTACCATGAAGAATATCCCAGACACCGATAGCATGAGCCGGCTGACTTTATCCGGGAAGGGCTGGAAAGGCTCTGGTTTTCCAGATATGGGGTTCACCCTCTCCACCCGGGAATATTTGGCTTCGAACTGGGGCCGCAGCTCCTCCTGATTGCACAGATTCACATCACATCTATGAATGGGCTATTATTGAACCAAGACTTTATTCGCCGTAAGCCACACACCCCACACGGCTAATCAAATAGCAACTGATCTATTAGAGGATATTGCTGACGCACCTCTTCTTCCTCCCAATCAATGAGATCCCAGTCGTAGGTCAGCTCCGCTCTCCTCCTCTTCCAGAACTCCAGGAATACAGTCGCTGCAAAGGGCATAACAGCATGAATCAATCTCTCTATTGATCCTTATTGACTTTAAGACAGAGACAATAGCCAGTAGATAGCCTGTATGTGACACCGTAATGGTCTTAAAGAGTTAATAGTTTGATATTGAGGTGAAGGACAGGACAGTATTCCATAGAACAATTTGAACAATAAGATGCAGATGTTATGAGTGGGTTTACTGTATTGTAATATCTTTGTAATTACTGTATACTAGGCCTATCCACATTAAACAACAATAAATAAATCAAATAATGACTTCAAATCCTAGAATGTCATGAACAAAATCTATCAGGCCCAGATTGTATGGGTGTCATTGCACTCTAAGAAGACAATGTGGTTAGGAAGTGCTGTTACGTACGTCTACAATTACAAATCTGCCGCCACCACCGGTTTACAGCCTACTCTGTGCAGGACAATGTGGGGAAAGTGGCACCAATTAAATAGGTTTTACTGGTTCAGTGTTCCCCGCAAAGTCGCTGTCCGCCAAGAACCATTTTATGCTCAGCGACTTCAAAAGTGCACAGCTTATTGTTGGCAGACTTCAGACCGGAGGCGCGGTGTCCCTTTGTTCTTTGCTTCTCAATTATAACGGGGTTTGTATTCTCTTTCCATGTGCTACGGTTCACTACGGATACACGATGCTGGGAGTGAGGTGCCGTGTGCGATGGCTGCATATCTATTTCACGTCAAGGATATTGATATGTGTGGGTTTCACTGTTTTAGTAATTCTTGAAGAAGACACCGTTGTTGTAGACTGGCAGCTTGCAAAGTCAATGGGAAACAGAAGCACATTGACAAGAACAGACTAAATTAATTCGCCAGGAGCTTTTATGGATATAATAAAGCACCAGCTGCATAAGGGAGTGGTTTTGCATATGATGAAAACTGACACTGGCAAATGGTTGTAGTTTATTCAATGTTTAACACAACTTTCATCTCATAAGTTCAATAGCAAGACGCTTGTTACACTAATTAACCAACCAAAACACAGATCTTTCTAGTTCTAGGAATAAATCGGAACATTGCCAGTTGTGAAAAGTTTAATATGGCTCGACCCACTTTTAATGCAATTGCAGTCTTTTCTGACCTCGCATGGGCTTACAGAATTTCTATCTCCATCACAAGAGCTAAAATGCAGCAGACCGAGAGAGATCCAAAGATTCCTCCCACACTAAAGTCCGAGTCCACTGTCAGAGAAGGCTGCAAGGACCTCTTTTGACTTCGCCGAGCCTGCCCTGCATTTAGCATCTTGCCCAGACGCTTTAAAATGGGCACAGTCAGTGTTCTCGCTGGAGGCAGGCTGTTATTTAGCTCAGAGTCAACAAATTGCATTCAAAATCTCACTATAATTAAACCAGTAGCCTGAATGTACGCATAGCCACAGCGTATGTGGCAAAGCCTCGACATCCTGAGTGATAAGGTCTCCCAGTGGGGGAAATTATGACACTACTGCACTGGCACTTAAGAGGAATAAATCCAATAAGAAACACTCAGTCAATTTGGGGATAAAAACAGTGGTTGTTTTTGCATGACTTGAAAGGGTTTCTCAGATGCGAGTTAATTTAAGGGGTTGAATGGGTGTGGCTGATAAGTGCTCGTAATAATACATGAGATTAGTTTCAAGAATAGATGGTAACATGGCTACTTACCCCAAATAGCCATGAAAATAGCAAAAAACACAGTCCCTCCATTGTCAAATAGATGAGTAACCTGGAAATAATAAGATAAATATATGATCAATGATGGGGCCAGGACTCTCAGTGGGAGTTTCCTAGTTAAAGGTTAAAAAAAAGAAAGAAAAAAAATCAAATTTAAACATTTAGAGTTTTGTTTATGAAAGGTTTAGTCACAGCTTTAACAAAAACTATAGAAAGGGGAGAAATGGCTGAAATACGGTGAAAGCTGCACTGACCTTTGCATACACACAGCTGTCGCTCAATGTCCACGGCTCGCAGTTGTCATCACACATGGGACACATGATGGTTGTGTTGGCTTCACAAATCTCTTTACTGGAGGTAAAGGTGAGCGTCAGATGTAAAAACAGAAGGAGCACAGTATGTGTATAGAGATGTATCAATTTAAACCGACCTGACTTGGCTGGAGTCCATAGTGAAGAGGCCATAGAGGAAGACAAAGAGCCCGACCAGTGCAGCTGGGATCAACATGCCCGTGTACCAGCCCAGCCAAGCAAAGTACAGACCAATCTTCTCTCCAAAATACCTCCTGGGAGGGCACATAACAGAGGTCAGAGTTCACCCACACCTGGTCAAAGGCACGCACACCTCTGAGCTGCGGTGGCAGATAGTGCACAAGCCTTGAAGGTTTAATAAATGGGGCTGCAGTGGATATAAAAGGTCACTGCGAGCAACGCTGCGGTGAGAAATTAATCGATGCTGAGATCCCTAAACGGTTGTCAAGGTGCCCTTGAGCAAGACGCTTACATAAGAACATGAACGAAACAGCTCAGCGGGTGATAACACACGAGGCTCAACTCCCCGGTGTATACAGCCTGTTATGATAGATTAACAAAGCGCCAGGACGAGGCTTTGCAGTGGGTTGACAGGAGTAGTTTTCCATATTCCTGTCTTCATATAACACGTTGGTACGACTTGGCTTCATATTCACCACATAATAATTTCAATACATCAATGTTCGGGTTGAAACACACACTAATGTAAATAATCTAAACAATCCCGGGCAAACAAATAGTCCCTTTCCCAGCATTGGCCTGTCTCCATTATGGGATTAATATCATCTGTGTCTGTCACAAATGGCTAAAGGCTGTGTGCTATAGTATGAGCCCAACCAAGGTTAAAAATAACAACGTCTATGCCAGAGCCCCAGTGTTGCCTCTTACAGTAAAAACAGCGTGTGGTTTTTTGAGGGGCACTTAAGTATTTTCCAGTCTGTTTCCAGTGTCAGTACTGAGAAGATAACTACTTCCTGACTCGGGCTTTTTACATAAAACACAGACGCGTGAGTGGTGTCAATCTCATCCATCAGCAGACAACAGCAAAAAGAAAAAAAGTCCACAATGGATGGCTTACAGATGGCTTACTTTGTCTAACGCTGAGGTTAAATATATCAAGAAATATTGCATTTTTGAATCATCCAGGAAAGCTGTAGTATTGTATTATATAACTATATATAGGCTATCATATAACAGTGGTGTAAAAATGCATTTGGGTTGTCAGTCGACTTCCAAGTGCTAAAAAATCAAGAATTACTGTATTTTCCAGACTATAAGTCACACTTTTCTTCATAGTTTGGCTAGTCCTGCAACTTATACTCAGGTGCGACTTATATATGAATTAATATGTTGCGTTAGCATACAAGACACCTTTTCAGTTCATTGTTTGTGCTTCGTGTAGCTGAATAACCATCAATGTGTTACGTTAGCACACTGAACACCTATTCAGCCTGTTCTCTATTCTATTGTTATTATTAAAACTTGCCTTTCAAGATGAAATGCGACTTATACTCTGGTGCAACTTATAATCCAGAAAATACAGTAATGCAAAAATAGTGGTATAAACATTGAAATAATAATACAAAAATTGTTGAATTACACCAGTGAGTTGAATCCTGAGCCTTACGGGATCCTGAACTTTGGACCTCATTCAGAGTATGATGAATTATGCAACATGTTTCTATCTAATGCATTCATTTTCTGAGTCAGCCTTTTCTTTTTTCTTTCTTTTTAAATTCCCGGTGCAACGACACAGATTCAGAAGTGCAAGAGGTCAAGAAGCACATGGATTTTTAAGCATCTTCTGTTTGACTGGGACCTCATTCAGAAAACGTTGATCAAGTGCATCGTTCTTCGTACCTGATGAGGTCCAGCGGCTGGTATTTGTACCACAGTCCCCACCGGGCCCAGCGCTCGTACAGCAAGTGCCTGTGATTCTGTGCTCCGTGCGTTTTTATGGGGTGCCTGCTCTTGTATCCGCCCTTTTGTCGCAGAGAAGCCAGACATTAAAAAGGGTTTAGTATGAATTATGTCCGGTAATACAGGGGCACTTACCTCATGGGGCGGAAATGCAGCTTCGTACGTGTTGTTGCCCAATAGCCGGTTGATACCTGCAGCAGAGTATAACACACTTTCTGAACATTACAGCGACAACTGCAATAAAAAAGCAATATCGGAAAGTTAAGACTGGTTGTGTTTTTAAAGCGTGTGGACGATTGGAAAAGTTAAGTGAGATACAGTGAGGCCAATAATTATTTGAACCCCCTGTGATTTTGCAAGTTCTCCCACTTAGAAATGGAGGGGTCTAAAATTTTCATCGTGTGCAATTCCTCTGTGAGACAAAAAAACATATTATATGATTTATTCACAATATTTTTGTATATTACTGCATCAAATAAGTATTTGATTACTTGCTTAGCAGCCAGATTTCTCACCTTCAAAGACCTGTTATTCTGCTTTTAAATAGTCCAACTACACTCTGCTCATGATTCTAATTTAGTAGCACCTGTTTGAGGTTGTTAGCTTTCATAAAGACACCTGTGCATCCCACAATCTGTCAAAAGTCTAACTACCAACATGACAATGACCCGAAGCACGCAGCCAGGATAACCAAGGAGTGGCTCCATAAGAAGCATATCAGGGTTCTGGAGTGGCCTAGCCAGTCTCCAGACCTAAATCCAATAGAAAATCTTTGGAGGGAGCTGAAACTCTGTGTTGCTCAGTGACTGCCCCGAAACCTGACTAATCTAGAGAAGATCTGTATGGAGAAGTGGGCCAAAATCCCTGCTGCAGTGTGTGCAAACCTGGTGAAGAACTACAGGAACCGTTTGACCTCTGTAATTGTTAACAAAGGCTTCTGTACCAAATATTAAAATTGTTTGACTCAAGTGATCAAATACTTACTTGACTCAGTAATATACAAAAATATTCTTAATACATTTTTTTTTTTAGATTCTGTCTCTCACAGGGGAATTGCACCAACGATGGACATTTTAGACCCCTCCATGATTTCTAAGTGGGAGAACTTGCAAAATCACAGAGGGATCAAATATTATTGGCCTCACTGTACATGCGGTTTACACAGTGCTCAGTGATGCGCATTTGCAGGAAATGCGAGGCGTTGTTTATATTTCCGCAATGTGACATATGTTTCCAGATTGGTGAATGAACAAGATTGGTTCAAGCAGCAGCCGGGTCTTCAGGCGGTGCTAGTAAAAGGCTTTAATGAAAGACAGTTTTTGAAAGCACAATAGAGCATTGTTGGTTATTCCTCGGCTGTCTGTGTTGATAAGGTCTGCTGGAACATTTTCCACTTGTGCCTCTCAGCGGATCTTTGTTGGGAAGTAAAGTGGTCAGCGCTATTCAAATATTAATGGCCGATCCATTCCAGGCTTCGAGGCTGGACCTTTCTTACGCAGTCAGTGTCATGTCGGACAGAGAGGAGACGGGACGGAGGAAGAGTCAAAAGCAATTCACCTTCAGACAGGTCCTCAGAAAACATAAAGGCAGCATTACCTCGAGCAGGCTTAACATTATGACCACTGGTGACATGTGAAGTAAAAAAAAAGATGATCTCTTCATGGAGGTGGACGGTGTTTCTCAAACTTTTGACACCAAGTACCACAGAAAATATTAGGCTTTTGAAGGACCTAAACAAGGTACATAACAGGACTGAACAAGGCTTCAAAAGGGAGTTAAACACTACTAGCCAATTAGGGCATATACCTTTTGTGCATAATAAGTTGCGTTTACATGACATTACAATATTCTAAAAAGCCTATAGTTTAAAATAGAAGTGGTGGGCAGGTAGGAAGGATGATTTTCAACTTGGTTTATGGCTAATATTTCTAAAATTACTGAGCTTTGACACATAAAACAAACCAGCACATAGTCCAATGTCTTCTCTTTCAGCACAAAACAACAAGGTCATCAAGGTCAACATTTGGTGGAAATATTCAAATACATCCACGTGATTTAGGTCAAATGGAAGAAACTTTCAGCGAAAAGATGTCAGATTTTTAGATCCAAACAATCCCTAACATAGATCAGGTTCAACATTTATGGATTTCCTTTTTGATTTGCTTAAAACACTGTTCTCTTCATAATAACTCTCTTCATAATAACACCTGCCACCCGTCTGAAATTATGACATAATCAAATTCTCAAAGGTGAACGTAATCTGCTCTAACATAACAGATGTCTTATTATAAGTTATAAAATCATGCTATATTGGGTTTACACCTATACTTAACTGAATTTGCACTGTTTTACATAATCCTCTAAAGCTGGTCATAATGTTACGTCTTACCGGTGCCTAAAAGTAAAAAAAAATATGTTACCATGGTGGTAAGCAGTGTCCTACCTATCTTCGATTTGGTGTCCTCATACTTTGTGCGCTGCAGGACATGATGAACTATTCTGCTTCGGGTCGAGTTGGAAAAAAAGGTCTCCCTATTGTTGATGGTGAAGCTGGAAAGCACACGACATACACACAGTGGTTAGGCTCCATTCAACGATACATCACCGTCTTTCTGTCAGGGCCCGGCATAGGAGCCCAGCGCAGAGAAAGGGAGGCTCGTTAAAACTCAATTCACGCTGGCAAAGTTTTTTCTCATTCCCTGGCGACATCGCTTCTAAAGGACGAACGCATCTCTGACAAGGGGTGAAGTGGAAAGGATCCTTTGACAAATGGGATTACACGATGTCTCCCATCAAAGAGAAACCGTTCAGGGACATCTGCAGTGTGTCAATATCTTATTATCGTCGCCTGGCCCCGAGCTATTAAATATATAAGACGCCACGGTTAAATTTTCATCTTGATTATTATCTGCAACTCAGACATGGCAAATTAGAGGAAAATGTTCGCGAAACGATTGGTTGTTAAAATGTAGCTTAACTGAAAATTGCATCTCTTTGATTCCTTTAAAGGCGCAATGTTAAACTTTTTAAGTGCAAACTCCTTCCTCCTGATATTATAGTGAGTATATGAACTTTTATTCGCCCAGTGGCTGTATGGGTGCTTTTACTTTTCATTACAGTGGCCTATATGACGCTTCAGGATCAATTGTTTTTAGGGTTTCTGGTAGGTTTCTTGTTCAAAACCCTAAAGACAACTGATCCAGCAGCGTCATAAAGGCTGCTGTGATGGAAAGTAAAGGTCACTGAAAGGTCAAATATGCCCTAATATCAAGAGGATAACAAAAATAGAAAATGTAAATAGAGAATTAATTTTGTGGGATGAGTGCGCCTTGTTTTTTTGTTTTTCTCTTGAATTTCTGTCCCCCAACACCAAAGAGCACCTACTCCCAAAAAAAGCTATCTTTTGTGGTACTGACTTCCCGAGTACTTTGTTTCTAGTTTTTCATGCACTAATATCAAGTTTTGTTTTTCACATAAAAGTTACATAGTGCACCTTTAAGGCGAGACACCGCAGGTGAATAGAGAAAAAAAATATATATATACATTTAGTGATATCAAATTGAAACTGTATATTGCTGACATCAATATTTGCATATATTGTGTTTTGGTAAGGCATTTTATTCATCAAAATTGGCAAAATTGCATATGTTTCCAATAACAAAAGAAGAATACTGGATACATGTTTTTATTTTGATTATATATTAGGTACTAAGCTTTTTTGGATCCCTTGATTAGTTTTTGAATGAGCTAGTTATTAATGGAAAAGGAATCTGTAAAAATCCAAATTTTGTTGGGGTTCAAAGCTCAATAAATTAGGTAGGAATTAGATATTGAAATATCCCTCTGAAAAAAACAAGTGTTAAGTACAAGACTGGAAAATGTGGTGTGTGGGAGCTGTGGAGACAAGTTGAATCAGTGAAATAATTAAACACCTTATTGCGAAGATTATGCAATTAATTTACCAGGTGAAAATGTATATGTTAAGAGAGCAAACTGGGCAAAAATTTTGAAAATTGAGTTTAGCCTGCAGTGTTTCTCCTTAAGCTGTTTCCTTCAAAGGACACAGACAATGGACCTACAGCTGTCCCTTTTCCCCTGACATAACTCTTCTCTGTACTTGTCAAAACCATCTCAGTCTGGCCTTTCTGACCATCTCCAAAACATCAAACCTGTACAGTGCCTGACAAAAGTCCTGTCGCTTATCCAAACTGTAGGAATAACAAATAATAACTTGACTTGTAGTTGATCAATTGAAATCAGAAATGGCTTATAATGAAAGGCAAAACCCTCTAGATTATGTTTATTATACCAAAAGTTTTGTATCATTCATTGAGTTTTATAATTTAATTAAGACACAGTCCCCATTTTTAAGACTAGGCTCAAAACGTTTCTTTTCGAAAAGGCTTATAGTCAGGTCAGCTAGGCTCAGGGCTAAACCTACAGCATAAGCAAGGCTGCTATAGGAGCTAAAACACTGGGGGAAGTACGGCACATTGAGCCCTATCCTCTTGTTTTCCTTATTGTATATTTTTTGTTGCAATATTTAGGTCTAACCTGCACATTTTCCTTCTGTTCATTGCTATTCACATTGTGTCCTCTTTTTCTGTTCCCCCTCGGTGGAGAGTTGGTCCTGGTGAGGACCAGAGCAACTGCCGCCACCGTGTGACAGGACAGCATTCGTGGTTCTGGACGGTGTTGGCCACGCCTACCCCTGGTGTTGCCACACGCCTGCTGGACTCCAATCCACCCGGGGACGTTTACCAGTTGAAATTTCTTCTGCAACTCTTGCTGAACATTGCTATTGGATTCTGGTCGACCTAAATTCTCCACTAGCCCATCCGTCCAAGAGAAATGGATCTTTCCTTTAAATTGGTTTTCTCCGAGGTTTCCTCAATTTTTTTTACCATGTGATTTCTGTTTTTTTGGGGGTTTTTCCTCGCCGTAGAGGAAGGTCTAAGGATGGGGGATACTCTAAGCTTGTTACTCTAAGTGATTTACTTATTCACGGGACATTACATCTGGTCCAGACATTTCATTCGTGTGTGACATTCTATTCGTGTGTGAATTATTTTTG
>OMNZ01017409.1:0-17106 GCA_900303255.1 Lesueurigobius sanzi
TATATGTTATAACCTGGGCTTAGTTGAGGCTATGTGTGGCTGTGTGATCTGTGTGTGTGCCTTCATTGCCGTAAGAGGAGCAAAGACGCTGTTAGCATTTTGCCGCTACAATGTAGTCCCATGGGGTCAAATTTTGGAGAAGTTAGAAGCCACAAATATCTTCCAAGTTTCCCCTATTTAAATATGGTTATGTCAGTAGTTACACGTTCAAAGTACAGTTTCACAAAATTAAAACTGACAATTTTCTAAGCGGAAAAAACACGCACTATATTTTACGGCGCAATAATACCGAACTACTTCGGCATCAGCGCAGTAAGAGATGCGTCCTTCCACTCACTTCCGCCAACAGAACAACGAGTGCTACGCGTAAACAGCACGGAATCATTTGTAGATGATGGAGACTGGTTTGTAGCAAATCCAGAGCCTTATCTATTTGAACCAGAGTACACAGAGGAGGAACTAGCCCGTATGGACCGCCAGAGAGAAGCCACACATAGCCTCAACTAAGCCCAGGTTATAACATATGTATGTATGTAAAAGCGGTGAACTATTCCTTTAACACCCGCCAACCCAAAGGCCAAGGTTTGGTGTCAATTTACTGTTTAAGTTCTACAGTATTTCAGACAATAAGGTAAGCCTTAGGTAAGCCAGGTCTATCAGGCTGGTCACACCCAGCTGATATACAGTAACACGTAACAGTACAGTAAGACGTCACATCCAACATCATGTGACACTTCTGAAGAAGATGGCAGTACGGCTTTCGGAACATGTTAAGGTAAATGAATAACACATCGCTTACCTTATTGTCTGATATAGAGGAAACAACAATAAAGTAACTAGAAGACAAGATGAACACCATGCAGAAAATAAGGTTGGTGTCAATATTGGTGGGTACACTATACGACCCACCCACCGCACCTGTCCCCATGGTCCCCACAAGAACCTGTGCCCATGCGCCAACCCTTTAAATACGGGTACATTTGGGCTGGTAATGCCATGTCCCTAATTAGCCACGGTGGGGGGTGAGTCTTGATCCAATTTAATTATTTATTATAGTGTCACTCAAAGACACTCCACATCCCTTCATCTCCCTGTAGAGGGTAGATTCCCTCCCTGTGCTTTCAGCTTACACTATCCCCTTTTCGTCCTAGGATCGGGACGCTGTAAAGGTCTGTCACTTAATATTTGGGCGCTTTTTTGTCGCCAAAGTGTATTTTAATTAATTGCACGCTTCTCAAAGCACAGCGATTTTACTTTATTTTATAAAGACTAAATAAAATAAGTATTATTCCCTCCGTTGCAGACCTTTGCTTGACTTTTTTTTCAAATTGGGCCATGGTGGATTTTAATTCAGGACCTCTCGCCTACATAATGAAATGATCAATGAACGTGAGAGCCTTACAGAATGCATTAGAACAATACATTTAATTCAAGTATAGGCCTAAGCAGTCTTTCTATTGTTGGTTTAAAACTGGAAAACGGAAAAGCTGTGTATTATCAAGCCATACTTTTAATGTGTTGCGCTTTTCAAAATATTTTTTCTCAATGACAGATTCACATTTTAGTGAAAAGTATAGCCATTCTTTAAGGATACTTACTAAATCCCAATACAAACTGTACTGGTCCCTATGTATCGTGACGAAAGTGTATTGTCCCAGCTCTAATGGCAGGAGTGGTTGAAGGAGAATCTACATGAAAACATATTTTCTGTAACAGATTAGTACTTTACATCTGTGCACCCCATTCACACTTGCATTGATTCATAGTGTATAAATTATAAGTACAATTCACTTTGTCATATTATCCCTGCTGCTCTGTGTCTAAGCTTCTGTAGCAACATTATTTAGTGTCATTTTCAGACTCACAGCCGCACACCTGCTGCACAGTCTGCACACAGCTGACTGGGTCCCGCTTATTGTTGGATCCTGTCCTCCTTTTAATGTTTAATGCTCAGTGATGTGCTGTGTAGCTGGGAGTGGGCCGTTTCGTTACCTGTCTAGGCTCAGTCATGCAGTATGCAAAGCTCCCGAGACGCATACACACACACTGTTGTTAAGAGCCACAGTACACTGAGCAGAACAAAACACTACAACTTTCCTTTGTGTTCCCGTTTGCATCTCGCAGCCTCGCGGAGGAGAGTTTTGATCAATGCGCCTCAAATTGACACTCTGCAAATGCATTAAATGTCAAGTGAGGTGAGGGATGATTTGGTTGTCAGGGTTTGAAAAGGTTGGATCCATATCTCTATCTGGTAAGGCTATAACGCTCTGCAATGGTTTGGCAGGTTGAGGATATTGCTGGCAAATGGCAGCAATGAGCATGATTTTGAAACTAGGTAACGACGAAACAAGTGTCTCCTCCTCAGTATGACACGCTGTTAAAGAAAAGAAAAAGACTGGCGTGATGATGATTGTTTAGCAGTGTTGTATTTACATATAATAGTGTGTTATATATACAATTTTTTTGCTATATTTACTTCTGACATTGCAATGACTAGGCTTGATTACCTGGAAAGGTAATGGATCAAAATTCTGACATTGCCATAGCTGTTCTAAGACACTTATTCCTCATACTTAAAGGCACCATACCCGAATTTTGGACAAATAATGAAAGAGGGAGTGAGTAAATGAAATTGATAATTGTGTTCAAAGTCATTCCTAACCTTCCTAGCACATTTCTAAAATCCAATTTCTTTATAGAGATGAGATTATAAGCACATAACTTTCATAACTTGCAGGGTGATTTTTTCAGGTCTCTGTCACAGAAATGCAAGAAGACTACCCTGTAAACTCCTGAAATGGACAGAAATGCTTTATATTTAGATGCATAGTATTATTTTCACATTTGTCTGAGTTTATAATACTAGTGTCTGTCTAATTCTGGAGGACAAAACAAATCCCACTTCAAGGAAAAAAATCAGTTATAGTGCCTTTAAAGGGGAGTATGGATTGAGGAAGCTATTGGAACAGAACAGGGTCTTGTCAATCTACCTGGGGTTTTCTTAGAAATGCTAATGAAAGCCAATATTAGGTTTTGAATTATTTTTGTGGCGCATCACCTCCAAAGTATACAGCCACGTCAAGGTCAGTGGAATAAATTTGCCTGCGATCGACAGCAAAGAAACTGGTGGTGTGTGACTCCAACTGTGCATTATTTACACTTCCTGATCACGGCAGCTGTCACCAGCATCTCCTTCCCGGGATCGAAGCCCTTCCAATGTTGAGGCGCGCCGCTCCATCGCAAAAGCGGGAGGTGTGGCCAATGCAGTGGGGTTTGATCACGAGCACAAGAGGTCTGACAAGATGACAGTGGATACAAATTTAGATCAAAGAGATTCTTTCACCTCGGGCAGCCAGTTACAACGTGGAAACTGCCATTAACCTTGTGTCTCTGACAGGACACTGGGGCACGTACAACTCATGATGTTGGATAGGCTTCTCAAGACCGCTGCGCTATTTCTGCCACAGAATCTCCTCCATAATAAATATTTTCTGATGCAAGGATGTATCTATTATGTATGAACTGGTAATAAGCAAGTCCTTAGCCATGTTTTTCTTGCATATAGGTGCAGGTGCACTTAATAATAGATTGTAATTGCATAGTCTGCACAGGCTTTGTACTAATATAAAACAAATAGTATTGTTGTTTCTAGCACCTAGACTTATTCCTGGCTTATAAGGGCTTAGAGGTTTTTTTTTTTTTTGGTTTATTGGTTGGTTGGTTTTGGGTCAGTGTATGTTAATGAAAACACGCCACTCTGGATTGTAGCCACGGGCTAATTTCCATCTGTCCCACACTCTCACTCACAAACTCTCATTCATTCTGATTGTACATGTTTTTAGTGGTAGGGGAAACCAGAGCACCCGGAGGAAACCTACGCAGACACAGGGAGAACATGCGTAACTCCACACAGAAAAGCCACGTCCGGCACGGGATCGAACCCGCGACCTAAGCTGTGAAGCACTATTGATAGAGTTTAGATCGGGCCCAAAAAATCCAGCCCGATCCGGCCCGAACACCGGCTCCTCCTCTGTTCAGTCTCCCCTCGCCTCTCGTTGATCATCGTCGTTAAATACTGCAGCAGCTGCCTTCCCGCACTTTCATATAGCCTGCACTATGCTCTCACAGGACATTGAACTGCTTTACCCATACCACTATGAGTTAAAAACCTGGCTAAAACACTGTTCTGAGAGAGAGAGAGAGAGTGAGAGAGAAAGAAGCACGCGATGATCCACACGGCTAAAACGTGATCAAGTCAGTAGCACATAGTGGCACAGTAGCCCACACCTCCTCCCCTCCCACCACCCCCTGTCCACTGAGTCTTATCAAGACTATGAGGAAAACCACTAGCAGGCTACAGTCTATAAGTAATTTTAAAAAACAATGTAAAAAGAAAAACTTGAAGCCCAACCGTGAAGCGTGACATCTCGCTTCCCTCAAGAGGCTCAGGCCTAAAATCTTAACTCTTAATGTGCACTAAGGTTTTTTTTTATTTTTTTATAAGAAATAATAACATTATTTATGCAATGGCTGAACAATGAATAAAATTAGCCAATGAATCACAAAATTATACTTTAAGATAATTTAACAGCCAATAAAATTCAGTGTGTGTTTGTACACTGTTATCATTATTCATTCATTCCATACTTTGTGGTTAACTACAATTGTAGCCACATTTTCCCTGGAGTAGAGAGATCCGACCCCCATCCTGTCTTGCCCAAGGACACAATGAAGGAATGGATTCAAACCACCCATCTCTCGGTTATTGGACAACTTGCTCTACCATCTGAGCCACTGTTGTCTCATAATGACTCTTAAAAACACACATAAAATTTACCTTGACGTGAATGCAGGGAGTGGGAGCTAGGGGCGTAGAATTGTGCAGGATGTATTTTTTCAATACCTTATTTCAAATTTTATTACCTCTACTCGCCAGTCTATATTTCTATCGAGAGATATATTAAATTATTCATGTCTATCTCTGATCCTTTACAGCGTGTGGGAGGCTGGAGCCCATCCCAGTTGCTTTGGGTCGGAGTCGGGGTGCACCCTGGACACCTGCCAGTTAACAGTGGTGTTAAACTAGAGACTTGCTCACAAAAAAGCAACCTTTTTATTTATTCACTGGGGATGATTTAGATTCACCACTGCATGCGTGTCTTTCGGAGGGGGAAGGAAGAACTCAAAGGAAGCAAGTACGCATTAAGCACACTTACTGTATCTATCTGCATCAAAGTTTTATCACAACTTAATCAGGACTGAGAGGGCAAATTAATTTATCATCTATTACATGTAATCAAGGGGAATTAATTGTGCTTGAGGTCAAGTCACATCTCGCAGACTAATTTAGTTTTAATGATGAATGTATTGGCACTACATGCACCAAATATAGTTTTAGAAGATTAGTTTTATAACAGAAAAGGCATAAAAATGGTATATGTTCTGTCTTTTCCATAGGTTCATATATAACAGGCCTACACTGCTGCACCCATTACACTGCTGCAGCCATTAAAATTCTGAAATTAAAGATTAAGTGTGAATCAAATGACTAAGAGTGGAATTAGTTTCCAGATTAAATGAGCCTCTGCTTGTTTATTGCAGCTCCTCTAGTGAGGCACATTTTCTTTTTGGCAGCAAAAGCCAGAACTCGGAAGGAATTTCTATAAGTCGCTGTTTGCTATGCACATGTGCACAACAATGAAATTTTAATGTAAAGACAAGAACATGAATAATGGACAGCTCATCTGACTATGATACTTGTGCATGTGTTGCAACTGTAGACATATGAGCAGAAAGGGAATGTAACAAGATCATATTTTAAAAGTTAAGATGCAGTTGAGCTCAAAATCACAGGGTTCTCTGAATGTGGACATACCATTCCTTAAACTCTTAAACCTAAGAGCCTCTAGGTAATACCGGAGGCTAGATATTTGAACTTTGAATGAACGGCGTGGTTGTCATCATCAGTCATTGATTTGATATCATTTGTGAGCAGTGTGGTGATATTGTAGACATAAACAGAGAGCATGTCCTGTCGGTAAATTGAACACAACCTTAAAGCCACGCTGATGTCGCTGCTTTGCTTTGAGGTAACTTTGATGAAGACGAACATTAGGTTTTAATACATTCTCATCTAAATGCTTTCTCACATTCTCTATAATGTGCCAGCTGAGTGGCATAATGCATCACCATTTTCACTCTGTTTAGTTATCTTTTAGCTTTTAGCATCTTAATAAACAAACAATCATAATTAAAAGAAATGTATCAAAAAGCAATGGGTAGAGATGTGCCCATGTGTAGCCCCTTCCTGTTCTGTACCACTCCCAACCAGGGGTATAGGGGGGTATGGGGGTACGCGAGAGCTTAGAAGGGGGTACTTGAAATAATTTCACATACAAAATAAGTTAAAACTGAATTGTATTTTTATGAGTATTATGTTCAAAGAAAAGCTATTTAAAACATTTAACTGTAAAGGGTTAGAGTTTGAGAATATTTAGTAGCTTTTACTGATAAATAGGAGTTTTCGGGCCAATTCCAATTCTCTTTTGTACCCCTACCCCTTTGCCTTAGCCTTACCTCTCACCGTTTGCCTATGGCTTAAAACAGAGGGCTATAGGCTAGGGCTGAAAGACAGCTCTAAGAAATGGGACAGCCCTCAACAAAAAGCACAGATATGGTGGAGTTAAGCTAGTTTTTGTCTTTTTTGGTCAATTATAACACATTTATATGAAAGTAAATGAAAAAGCATTGATTGGTCTCCACTGTCATTCACTTTTTAACCAATCATCAAAACCATCGAGGCAGGGGGTAAAAGGCTCAAGGAGCACCGCATACAGCCGGCATGCAACATGTAGCCTTTAATGTATCACAGTGTGGCTTAAGCAACATATAATTAACTTCAGTAATACGTACATGTTTTAGTCACTGTACTTTTCAGTGAGAAGCGTTTTTAAGGTATGCTTCTATCTCAATATCATTGTCCTTGATTTGAGTAAAATGGTCTGTCAATGGCTCCATTACAGCAATAGTTAATGCAGTCTTAGCTGTCTAATACGGCACGTCTCTGTCCCAGTTGTTTATCCACTTGTCTCGCAGCTCTGAAGGTCAGTGGTAATTGTTTGTGAGACAAAGGCTATTGAGTGGTGGAGTGGGCTTTCTTCTGTTTACAACATGAGCCGACACAAATGTTTTTGAAGCCACTTGTCTCAAACACTCCACTGGGTGGTGCTGGATATGGAGAAGGTCACTGCTAACGCTGCTCTATTAGCATTCACCGTAGTAACTCTTGTGTTGCATCATGCGCCCAAAGGGAAACACCTAAAAGGCACTCCAGCAGTCTTTTATCTCAAATATGTGTCATGTTCTAATTAGGAAACATCTCCTTACACATGAAATGATTAAAGTATATTTTTCATGTTGCAGATTAATAATTCCCAAAATAGGCTTTCTCTGTTGTTGCACATCGTATACAGTACATACAAAGAGCATGGGAAATATACAAATTATGCTATGTTGGAATGCACAAGGAAAAGGCTACCATTGTTAGCCAACCCCATGCTAACAAATTTATGGCGCCATGACAGACACACTCTGATGGTTTATGGATGGTTTAATCTAGTACGCAACAAAAATCTAAATATTTTTTAAAAATTGTACAAAGAAATGACTACACCATGTATGTTTTTGAAGAGGGAACAATGTTCAATCATGGCTTAACTTCACAAAGCGGATTTTGTATAATACCGTATGTACAGCATGTTCCCTTTAACTGTCATGCAGATGTTTTGACCTGGATCTAACTGGGACTATTCACTTGAAACTAAAAACTAAAATGAAGATGAGAGCCTCCTCTGTCAAATAAACTGAGGAGTGTATTTGGCTCACACTGTAATATTAAAAAGTGGCGCTGGCATTAGTTCCTCACAGCCGTGATTTTTGTCAGTTGAAAGGACTTTTTAAGACACGAGATTAAGGTTGTTAACATTTTGGAGATCTTCTGTTTGTTTATTTTCCTCAAAACAGTGAATCACCCATATAGTAATACATTCGCTCAATCAAGTTATTGAGTGCTCTAAACACAACCTATAGACCACAGTGATTAATATTGAATCATAATTATAACTTGCATTAGTATAATCATTAAACAATAATGCTCATATTATCTATTAATAATGCACCTTTACTGCGGTCTATTCTTTTAAAAGCCCACAGACACTCTGTATATTGGATTATCTGCTCCCCCCCGCAGACGCTGACAGCACCTCGTGGCCCCTGCCAATGAAATATAATTAAGAGGATAAGGAATTGATTCTTGATTGTATGCTGCATTTGTATGTTTTAATGAGCCCAGTGTATTAAAGGGGTTTTTGTATCAAGAGCTGGTAATGAGTTTTACATAGATCAATATCTCTAAAGCCGGGGCATTGGGGTCATTGTGCGCGAAACAGCAGTGTAAACAAAACGCCGTCCCTTAGCGGCGCATCACCAGGACACATGCATTTGAAGACTTGGACGTATAAAATGAGAGATGAAAGACTGATGTTGATAATACATGTTGCACAATAATTTGAATATACTGTACTCGTGCGTGGAACCATAGATCAGTAATCCGTCTCACTTCTCTCCAATGGCGTGCTATCTCCGACGAGTAGACGCATCCATTACATACAGGAAACTGTCAATGAGGGCAACATGAAACGTTACAAAGCTTAATTAGAGGTGTAATGAAAATAAATGATAAAAAAAACACATTTTCTTCAGGGCGACAGGGTTCTGTTTCATCTTTTACCTTTTAATTCGGCTCCCTGCGCCGGCTCGTGCCTGCTGGTGCATTGATCAGTTAGCGGAAGGTGGAGAGAGGGGAGCACTACGACTCGGCTGCATATTGGAGAATAAATCTTGAATTTGCTGTTAATTCTTAATGAAGGTCAGCCTCCCTGAATGAAATCTTTTAACAGTTTTCCACCAAAAACTCCCAGACATATCCAGTATCTCTAGAGGTACTGGAGCTTTGAAACGAATATGATATAGAGCTAAAAATATCCTTATTTTGCTCCACGCCTCAGTGACCACATTCAATTATATATCTAAGTCTTATAAACGAAGCAAAACCAACAACAAATAGTTGATTAAGATTGTAAAAAAGTTGGTGTTCATGAATACTTTGCTGCTTGAATTCCGAATATTTATCATTTTCTAAGATAGTCCCACTTTAAATTCACAGCCCTGTTGTTTACCATCTTACCTCATATAGTCGACTAATGAGCCATATTTTTGTGAATGAAATCCACTGGGGTCATTTTAATGAGGTTTCCATGGTGATAGGTCCTGGTCTAATACATAATGCATGTTAACATTGTGTGTAGTATATATTATAAATGGGAAAGCCTGACCGATGTTTGCATTTGCATTTGATTTAAACAAGGCAGTGCATCCTGATCTTTGTTTTCAAAATAACAATAATTAGAAAATACAGCACACCCATGAAATGTTAACATGAATTCAGAATTTAGGCCACCAAAGTGGTTTGCACCTTTTAGAAAGGTCGTTGTTTTGTTGTGTAAATTACACCTAGTGAATTAATGTGGCTTGAATTGTTTGTCGGCCCAGCACATGCCATGCTGGGCAGAAAAATAATTTCAAAATTGAAATAATTATGGTTATTTTTGTTAATACAAAAGCACATTATACCACACAATGAATGAATGATGAATGAAACTACACTGAAATAAAAAATATATATATCATGTGTGTGAACAAATGGGTCTATCCAACAGAACAAAACTAACACCTTAAACTCTAAACAAAAGTTGTTTATGCTGCTTGTTTGAATGCATGCATGTTTGTCTGTTGAACTAACTGAACTGTTTCCACACGTCCTCCTTCGCCCTGTCTGTGCGCCTGCTTGGGACATGTGGCCGGTGCTTGTTGGAGCCAGGCCCCCCCAGCCCTCCAGCCGTGGTGACAGTGGAGGAGGTGACAGACAGCACAGCCCAGCTCGCCTGGAGCCCCGGCAGAGACAACGGGAGCCCCATCTCCCATTACCTCATCCAGACAAGGACCCCCTTCACTGTGGGCTGGCAGCGGGTCAACACAGGTAGGTCCTTAGACTGGCATTATGTGCTGTCCGAAATCAAGATAAATATAAGAAAATGATGCTCTGTGTCTACTAAAACAAGACTTCCAATTGCAGTAATGAAAAACCACAAGCTTGTGAAAAGTGTCTCCAATTGTATGTTTCATGTTTTGTATTTTTTTCTCTCCTTTTTGTCACCGTTGAACAGTATAATTTGTCATTTGATCAGTCTGGCTCAATACAATATTATCGAAGTAGCGCAAGAATAGAAAGACCCTTGATTGGTGACTATTGAGACATATTTGCATATGTTTTTTGTCAGGCTTTGTCAGACTCCCCTCCGTGACTCTTTGGCTCATCACTTTTTTCATGCCATAAGAGATCTCAACCATTTATTTCAAACAACTTAAATAGCAGAACATGTTTAACATTGCAGTATAGAAAAAATACTGGATGAAATTTTACATTGAAGAGATGATAGTAGTGAAACAAAAAAAGTGTACATAAAAGTCAAATTTTCTTATTTAGGGGCTGCAGGCAAAACTATACAGTATATTTTTTTAATTTTCAGGTTTTGAGCCAGTTTGCTCTATCGTCATATATATTTTAAGTAAATGACCTCCTCGTTATGGTATTGTATATGGGAAATTACTTCAATGACCATTTTCTCGAAATCCATTTTGCTGACATCTCCTACAGACTCCAAACTTTCCGCTATTGTATTTAACAATATTTTGAAGGTTTGTTCAGAGGGACTTTTCAATATTTAATTCCCAGCCTGATTTATTGAGTTTTGAACCCCCAAAAAATTGTCAAAATGTGATTTTTTTTATTTTATTTACTGTATTTTCCAGACTATAAGTCGTCCTGGAGTTTAAGTCGCACCAGCCAAAAAATGCATCATTTTTTGGGGGAAATGTATTTAAAAAAATCCGAGACCAAGAGTAAGCATTATTTTGAAAGGCAAGTTATAATAATAACAATAGGATAGAGAACAGCAGGCTGAATAGGTACGATATGCTAATAACACATTGATGGTTTTTCAGCTACACAAAGCATAAACAACAAACTGAATTGGTGTCTGGTATGTTAATGTAACATATTAACAGTTATTCAGATAACTGTAGCATAAAGAACAGAATCAGTGTCAAAATACCGTAACAAACATGTGAAATTATATATTTTAATATATAAGTCGCACCTGAGTATAAGTCGCAGGATCAGTCAAACTATGAGAAAAAGTGAGACTAAAGGAGCGTTCAGACCGGACGACACGAAACGCTCGAAACGCAGATTTTGGACGCTTGTTTACTTTGAGGATGACGCGTGTCACTTTTGTGTCACCAGAGACGAAGCCCGACACACGTTGATGCCATACGGTTCTCATGCCTGCCGGTCTCCTCACTCAAAGCGTATGCATTGCATGATACTACAACACAGAAATGCGTAGCTATGTCACGAAAAATGACCGCGCTGCAGACCTCATTTTTTAATGCAAACCCGACGCCCACGAAGCCGACGCAGAGTGCGGTGTGAACACTCCTTTATAGTCCGGAAAATACACTATTTACTTTTTTTACAGATGTATTCACTAATAAGTAGTTTATTCAAAAACTAAGCAGGATATCCAAAATCCTAGCCTGGCCTTAGCCAATCCGTATCTCCGGTCAATTATCATTTCCCTACATGGGTCTGGGTCTGATCTCAGTGGCTGCGATACATCGGAAGAACTTCATCCGAGCCGTTCAGCGAGCGGGGGAGGCGGGTGTTGTAGGTGACGTCATACATCACGACTAAACCCTAGTGATTGGGTAAAATCAGATCCAATCATTTCAAACTTTAAGAGGAGTTCACCCCTCCCACCTGAAAACGGAGCTCAATTGCGAAGATCCAGACCCTCTGTACGAAATGAGTATGAGGGTATGGTAAGACCAGGCTACCAAAATCCCCTCTGAAAAAAAATATTTTAACTAATATATCAACAAAATAAAAACAATAAATGTAAACCTGGCTCTGTCCATTATTTAGATTTTATTGCCAGAAATACAGACAATTTTGGCCATTTTTTAACATAAAATGCCTTTTGTTTTAGGACAACATAAAATAACAGAAAACTTGCAATACATTTGTTCTCATAATTATGGCAGTAATATACAGCAAAAGTTTCAAATTGATATTCCTCAATAAAGAATTGTTCCCTATTCACCTGCAGTGTCTCGCCTTGAAACTTGTTAGATACAAACCATTAATTCAGGTTATCAATGTCGCGGCGCTGAAAGGCGTACTGCAGTCTCACTCCGTCGTCATGTCATTTTATTCATATAATCTTGAGAGGCCCTTTGGGAAATTTCAACACTTTCTATAGTCCCCCCTTCCCCCTCTCCAACGGGCAGGTCAGGGTGCAGGGTCAGCCGAGGAGCGAGGCATCTGATATCCAGGTTTTTACCCCAGAGACACAGGGGTCGTCTGTGCCGGGCCCTATACATGATCTCATTTACACCGCTGTATTGACCTCCACACTTCGAACTGAATCAAATTGAGGCCCCAGCTAAAGCCCCTTCCGCGAAAGTTACTAAGATGGCATGCAGCTTTTATGCACTAAAGAATAATTGTGTGTATGGATTCAGTATTTCCATCGCCGTCAGCGTGAGGCCGCATAATGAAAAGGTGTCGTCTTTTGGTTTGTTCATGCTTGCTCGGAGAGTTTGTTTAAAAGCCCCGCTGATCAATAGTCTCAGATCAAAAATGGATCGTATGACAATGTGTGCTGTTTGCAAGGCCGCGCACAGATCCGCGGGGAGTCATTAGCCTGTCCCCGAAGTTTTGGCAAGTTTGACATATAGCTTTTTGTTTGTTTGCGTGTTTACTCGGCTAATGGGTTGTGGAGTAGAACAGCACAATCTTGGGGAAATATTGCAATTTTTCTGCTAAGCGTTGGGGATTGCAGTTTGATGTACAATTTGTGCTCGAGATCATGAGTCACCTCACAGTGGACATTAACGTTTGAGAGGAGACTGAAGTTGAGGGAACGTAGAATCAGAAGCGTTGTGTTGCCATTTCATTGCCATGATGAGATTTCTTTTCTTCGGTACAATGGTACAACATGAAACACAGACTTGAAATGATAATAACTGTAAGGGCAATGTCAATGTCATCTTATTTTTTTATCCAGTGTACATTAGAGATGTTTTTTTAATACAGTTTTTTTATTGATAGATGCTCAGAGACACTTATTTTATTCTATCAGTATTAGCTTTTTTAATTTAGTTTTTTATACTATTCCAGTATTATTACTACTCTGTGTAGGTTCTCAGTTGTACAGGAATTGTCCATCGTGGGCAAAAATTCTTCAGTCTTCATCTGTACTCTGTAGTTGAAGTGTAGGACGTTTGTGCCTGGACCACTGGACGCAGCAGGGCCATAGGGAAGTGTCAACAGCCTTAGAACTTAGCCCAAGGTGAGACAATAGAGAGGCAACGAGCCATATTAAGTATGAATAGGCTAAGATGTTTTCCTACCTTTAGCAAAAAGAGAGGAGGGACTTAGAGGTTCACTCCTCCTTCTGGTTTACTCTTAAGAGACCCACAAACGTGTTCAAGTCTTTATTAAGCTGATGATCGAAACGTCCTACACTTCAACTACAGAGTACAGATGAAGACTGAAGAATTTTTGCCTATTATTACTACTTATTTGCCAACCTTTTTTTTTTCTTCTTGATGGCACATTTCCTGACTTTTTTAACCCCCCTGTGTGATCCTGTCCTAAGAGCTGTTGTAACAAGTATATTTCGCCATTGTGAGATCAATAAATAACTATCTTATCTTATAATAGATGAAAATAAGAAATATTGCAAAAATAGCTAAACTCTGAATATACAAAATATAAATGTACTGATAGAACAACAGTTTTTGTGCAACAGTGTACGTTAGTCTCTTGCCTAAATTGGTTGTAAACATACTAATATGGCAATTGATGTATTGAACTCTTTTGCAAATGTATTTAAAATATAAAAGAAATATCATGTGGGAATAATATCAGTGTCCTTTTCTTTATGTCTGTGACCTTCAGTCTTTTTAAACAAGCTTTTAATGTCCGTTAATTAAAACTCTTTCAGTCTGGCAGCTATAAAGATCCCCTTCTGCACTTGTGCAGGTGGCGCCATGACCTGCTCAAGAATGACTCTTTTTTTGTAAATTGATCTGACTTTTATTTTATGTGCTGATCTAAGGAAAGGTTAAGTAGAGGGAATCTAGTCATTAAATGCATACAAACACTCGCCTTTGCTTCGTTTGAAAAAGGGTTTTGCTCAAGCATATATTCAACTTTTTTCTGAGCTACTGTACACCAACCTCCAGCCAAAAAGGGTCAGACTGTGTAACAAACGAAGGTTAAGGCAAATATTTAATAATGTGGTATAATTTGCTCTGTCAGAGAAGTGTACTTTTTAAGTATGCCAACTTAAAAAACAATGTCAGCGGAATTTTATCTCCTTTAGTCAGTGAAAAAAATGTCTTTTTCCCCGAATGATCCATCACCCAAACCAGTTTCTTTAGTTTAAATCTAAGTGTATTTAATGCAGCTTTATGAGAAATGACATTTATGCGATTACAATCCACTCTCCATCTGTGAGTTCAGCAATAACAACCTGGTCTGGTCTCACACGGCTGAGTAAAGTCAGTTAACTGTCCAAATCCTATAGACTAAATAGATTTGGCTCTAATGGTGTTATTGTATTACCTTTTTGTTGTTTTTTTTTTTTTCCCCCAGTCCCTGAAGTCATAGATGGGAACACACTGACTGCTACGGTGGTGGATTTAAATGCCTGGGTGGAGTACGAGTTTCGAGTCCTGGCCAGGAACAGTGTGGGCGTTGGCGAGCCCAGTCCGGTGTCGGTCAAAACAAGGACAGAAGATTCAGGTTTGTAAACGCCATAGAGCCGAATGATCCAGTAGAGTTAGCAATATCACAGACACATTTTATTGTGTACCATGCCATATTTTAGCAACAATTTATACATAATGCAATGTTTGGCGTTATTTTCATTGACTAACTAGGCCTTCAGTGGCACAGCAAACTCCAATACAATGCCAATGAAACACTGTGAGGCATGCACTGTGCCCTGCTTGCCCTTCATTATAACCAAATAAGAACATTTGCTATTAAAAAATCTGAATTTCAGCCCAAAATGTAATAATGATCGCTATTCCGTGAAAAAATGCGACCCAAGTGAAGTGTTCCAAAGAAGTGTTCTCATTTTTCTCAATGATTGTACTAGTGTTAACTCTGATTATTCCTTTACTTTTATAACAGGCTCTCTTAAGCAGTCTCTTAACAGTGACATATACCAGACTGGTTTGAACTTATATTATAGTCCATTATTTCGTATGACTTGGCTATTACATCCACAATCAAATCAAAGTATTCTTACATTTCTACATAAAAATAAAATGCTTAGACCAGTGTTTGTGCTCGGAAGATTTGAAGCTGCTTTTTAATTTGAGTTTACAGCCACGATGACGTCAGCAAAGGCCCTCCAGAAGGCCTTGTGGACATTATGCCACATGTGTCTGATTGGCTGGAGCCTCGGGGCACGCTTACAGCATTGCTCATTGACTGATATGGACGAAAAAAAATCTGATTGGACAACAATATAACATTATAAAATGTGCTTTGAAAGTCAAAAATATAAATTAAAAACTTTTATGATGCATATTTTGTTTTAATTTTCCTCAAAATTGTTTAGGCCTTGCTGACCTTTACCGATCACCACTGAGGGATTACGCTGTGATACAATTATAATACAGCACCATTCAGGTTCTAACAATTGTGATTTAACTTACATGTTAACTTACTTTTAATTTAAAAGTACAAGAAGGAAACACAATGTACTGTACTGCTAGTTATAACTGAATTAGTATGTTCAAATAGAAACAAAATACATAAATGAACCCCTTGCTTATGAATTCACAAAGACTTTTTTTTTGTTTGCTTGATTTTCTTGGTTACTATTTAGTTTAGTGAAAGCACTTTATTGCTGTATATTACTTTACTTGCCATTGTATATTGAAAACTTCAAAATTCTATCATTCTATTTTTCAGTATGTAGTATCTTATATCTGCATTTTATACTTCCAGAGTACCTATATCCAGATTCCTTTCTTTATTCTATTCTCACATTTATTATTTTGTTGTTGTTGTTTTTAAGATTGTTATTTTAAGATTGGTATGTTTACTTTAAGATTACTATTCGAGCTACTGTGACAACGCAATTTCCCTTGTGGATCAATAAAGTCTGTCTAAGTCTAATCTTAGCTGATATTGTGGCGGAGAAGAAACAGGCACAAGCAATTAATGCGAGTCAAACTTTATTCTCTTCGAGCCAACCAAAGAATGCCCGAACAACCGGGAAAACATTGCCTTACAGGGCTAGACACGCCCCTCAAACCCCAAAGGCTGCTGGGTGAGAGACACCCCATAATATGTACACCACACAGCCCCCCCCCGAACACCCAGTAGGGAAACCAGGCACAGAAACTCAGTCTCTCAATGGAGGCCTAATCAAGCCGTCCATAACAACTGCGCCGACCAACAGTCTGAGCAGCAGGGGGAACCTGTAAAACAAGGCGATCGGGTGAACGGTGGGCAGGAACAACAGTGTCCATAACAGGCCGAGGAACACAGTCAGTGTGAGAAAGTGGGGCCGGGGGCCTGGAAGGAGGACGGCCACGGCGAGGAACTTGGGCCGGCAACACAGTGTCATCTGCCAAAACATATGCAGGTTTAAGGCGGTCCACAGTCACCAGCTCCCTGCGCCCATCCATATCCAAAACAAAACCCTTCGTACCCCGTTCATGAACACGGAAAGGGCCGTCGTAGGGAGGCTGGAGGGGTGAGCGGTGGGCATCCCGACGCACAAAAACAAAACGGGCAGACTGGAGTGCAGTAGGCACGAACGACCGCGGAAAACAATGGTGCATAGGGCCTGGAGGCAAAACGCGACTGGACAAAAAGGGGTCAACCGCCGAATGGAG
>OMNZ01017412.1:0-11120 GCA_900303255.1 Lesueurigobius sanzi
CTAAGAGCTGCTGTGACAAGTAAATTTCTCCATTGTGAGATCAATAAAAAACTATCTTATCTTATCTTATCTTATCTTATGAACATGGGTGGGCCTTTTTAAATCACCAAGTTGTACCAAAGGGTGAGCATCCATGTAAATAGTACGTCTTGTATTGATAATCCATGAGAAAGTTCTGTTTTGAGGACTATAAAGACGTGTGACAAACATGTTTAGCACAGATATTGATGAGGGAAGCACTTTAGCAAATGACACAGCAATGAATGGATGTGACGATGAAGTCATATACAATAGGCCTTCTCTGTGGTTGCTTGCATGTTCTCTCCATGCTTGTGTAAGGTTTCTCAATGATAAGTATGCATTGGTCTTATATAGCGCTTTTCTTGATGCTATATTTTTAGCCACAGCTGCTCTGGGGTAGACTGACAGAAGAGAAGCTACCAATGTGTGCCACTGGCTTCTCATATATTCATACAGGCGGGGGGTGAAGTGCCAAGGACACCATGACAATCTGCACCTGGGGATTAAAACCATTAAAATCACCAACCATCTGAGCCGCCATTGTCACCCCAAACATAAATCCTTTTGGGTAAGAGCCTTCATGACATTCTGCACTTTTATGGTTCCAATTGAAGAGCTGCAATGTTTTTTTTTTTTACGGAAAAACTAAGCAAAGCGATGCCACTACTAGCAAAAAGGCAATAAAACTGCAGTATTGCTGAAGAAGAAAAGCCATGCCAATTTCAAGTTTTCATCTAAAAATACACTCAAATTGAGTTTAACAAAATGCCAACATAAGATCCTTTTGATTACCACTCTTCATGACATGGGACAGAGCGCTTAGTGCATGGAGATCTACCAACTTCAACAAACCAGCGACTGAATAGAGAGCGAAGTTCCAAGGAAAACTAGGAGCAGGTTTTGAGGAGACAAGAAACTCAAATATCGTATCCTTGTCAAACCTCCTAATCCCCTCGCCCATGAGTTATAGTCATTGCACTTTGTAGACATTTAATAACTGCGGAGCTAAAAGTTAACAGCCTCCATAGCGCCCACGCAATCGGTTTACTCTGACATGGATTCTCTGGTTACGACTACTGTGCGGAGAGCTCGCAGCGCTATCGCCTGTCCTGGAGTGTGCGAGAAACTCAACACCATGCAAAGGACACGTTCTCCTTCAGTGTCTAAACAACATCCCAGAGAGATTGTCCCGCGTGCTGCATTTGCTTGCTTCCTCTGCGCGGCCCACATCCTCTCGGCCTGGCCATCTCTCTTTCTAACCTCAACACAAACACTTCGAGCAGATGCTTAAACACTCACAGCCACACAGTTGGACACTTTCTTCTTCTGTCGGTGGATGCTCAAGTGTTTTCTATCCAAGGAGCCGGAGATGTACTGTCAATTTGAGCATGTGCAATTGAATATGTGACATCACCCTCACGCATTCTCCTTTGTGCGTTCTGTGATGGGTTTCTGGGGTGATGGTAAAAGTACAGCTGGAATATAGGATGGCCGTGCAAATTTTTTTTTTTTTTACTGTGGATACTAAAAGCGTCTCGCCAGGTGACCAGAGCTGACAATTCACTCACCTTGTTAGTGGTAGTGTGTATGTTGATGGCTGACTATGCCAGATATTGGTAAATTTGCCCAAGGCAGGTCTGACTCAATGGGCTGTATCTGTGACATGTGACTTCCTTGGCAACATTCTGATTGCTGCTGGTCTTTCACTCCAGTTCTTTTCGTAAAATAAATATTATATTAACAAAAAAAATGATGGACAATCACTGACAACATGTTAAAAACACTAAATACTTCCACAACTGTAAAACAAGCATAATACCCCAAAAAATTGTACTTACTTGAAGTGACAACATTGGTTTTGTTCACCCATTTCTGCCAATGCATCTAAGTTGTCCATCGTAGGCAAAGATTCCTCATTCTTCAAGCACAGGCTTGTAATACATGTGTAAGCCATTACTATTATATCAAGCAACAGTCCTGTGGGGCTTTGTCCAATTTTAAAATATTGGACAAATATTTTCCCTGAGTATTCACACGGAAATAGCTGAGTGAATACAGTAGACTATTGGTATGCCACAATGAATGTGGTAGATTGATTCAGTAGAGTTCATAATTTATTTACAACAATATTTGGTCAATAGTATTTTCCTATTTATAATATATGCAGCCCACAATCCAAAATGAGTTTGACACCCCTGGTTTAGTGTGATCTTGTGGAGCTCACAAAATGACCGGCCCAGAGGCCAATGACCTCTGACAAAACTGGCCCAGTAAAGAATATAATTGAAGAGCCCTGGTATAGGGGAAAGTGGAGCAACCAAAGCAAACCAGAGCAGAAACGGGGAGAACATTTAGACACCACACAGAAAGGTCAAACCTGGTCCAGGATTTGAAAACAGGATCTTCTTGCAGTGAGACAACTACTGCAGCCTGACTAGCCCTTCAATCTGGCCTGCAAAATAGCTCTGAGAACAAACACCACTTAGGCAAAGATTCTTCAGTCTTCATCTGTACTCTGTAGTTGAAGTGTAGCCTGCAGTTTGGTGCTCCAGTTATCCCTGTACCTTCAAAAACACACTGGTCAGGTTGGCCCATAATGGTGGCACGCAGAGTCACAGCGGCTCCGGACAAACCCTCATCTGATCTACGCAATTGTATCGTGCAGTTTTATAATGACAAAATAGCTTGTACATTTTAACATGAATTGCTTCAGAGGCTATAGCAGCCGTTCATTGGCTGACAAGAGTCTTCAAATGAACTAACTATGGACAAGAACAACAAAGGACTTCAAAACAAGTTTGAATACATGCCCTTGTTTTTCAAGAGTCCATTATTAAACTCTTACAAAGTGTGATCCAGGGTGAAAGAATCCCAGTGCTACCACATGTGGTGGCTGCTGTCCAAGGCAAACACTCCCTCTGGTGCGCACCAAGACAGATGAGTGCAGGACTCAAAGGCTGGCTAACACACCATCGCCCCGTTCACTATTTATTTTCACTGTTCAAAGCACTGGCAGCGTTCTTCTGAGTGTCTGTAGTCCACTCCGGAGCAGCTATTGCCACAGCAAGCCTCCACAAACCCACAAAGCCATACAGTGTGACAAATGCCAGCTTCTAACTCCACATCTGCACCGGGCTAACGCAGCATCCAGGCAGGAATGAGAGCAGGCTTAAAAAGGGTAGGGGGTAACGGATTCCTCAGCGACCGCACTTTGCTGTGGCTTCAACGAAGGCTTTGTGCAGCGCTGGCCACATGAAAGACCACTAGTCACCGCTGCAGTGATAAGTAATCTGTTGCAGCGCACTGATGGCTGCCATGAACTCTCTGCTCTTGGCTGCGAGCTTTATCAGAGCACTCGCCGGATCTCTCCTCAGCATCAAACAGGAGGCTGAGTGTATAAAAGTCAGGTCCGTATAAAACACAGCCGCGTGGAAGCCGAGAGGTCGCGCGGGGATGCACATGTGAGACGAGCGGCGTCTCCTGTTTCTTGGTTCGCATCCACTGTCTGGGAATAGAGCGTCTCCTAAGTGCAATTCGTCCAAAGATGAAGGTGGAAAAGCTGTTAAATGATGAGGAAAATGTTGTGGAAAACCAGTTAAACTGTCAGCGCAGAGGAGGATGTAGAACAACGTCTGTGCACCCTGCTGTGTTCACAAATCTAGGTCATTTACTTTATCCGTCTTGAGTTATCCGACTTTGTTTAAGGGACCACTGTAACAGAGTCCACGTCAGGATTATTGGATATTCAACTACAGTATGTTCAGTAGTTGCATATCAGTAAGTTGAACTTCTTTTTGCATCTAAGAATATTCAATCTGTCTGTGTGAACTACTGATCAGGCTACACAACCGGAAGCTAAGTTGGCTGTCACCGCTAAAACAAGCATTCATACTGACCAGGGGCACAGTTTGGACTCCATGTGTTTAAAACGGTCTTAATTTAATAAGAATCTGCCTCAGACAGCATGTAGTAAGAAACAAATACAAGATTTATTGAAATTAGATGAACCAATGCAGCCAGTAAGAAATGTCTGCCTCAGTCGTATGGAATCAAATGACCTGCAGCCCTGCTTAAAAGTCAGTGTTAAGATTTAGTGCCCTGGAAATCAATAGCAGAATTCTTTTTCATGAGTGGCACTTGAGCGGTTAATGTAACAGTGGGATTTTCCCCACAAATTAACCACAATTATTATTACAGCTTCCAGTGGATTTTTATGCTTTTGCTATTTTCTGACTAAACACTGTCTCCTGCACTTTCTGAGTTGAAGCAGGACTATGTAATGGTATAAGTCTCGATCACATTGGCCAATGCACACAGTCTTAGTTTTTATTGCTGGGCCCTTCCTAGTGAAATCCAGCAGTTCCAAGTTTTCTCTCTCAGCCTGGCGTCTGTCAGAAGCCGTTGTGTAGCCAGTGTGCTACAGGTGAAGGCTTTTATTCATAACAAGCTCATCGTCACCTGAATGCTTTGGATCACCTCTCCATGCTTATTAGTCTGGGCAAGGCCATTGTTGGTCCAGCACAGCAAGGGTCTGTTATATAGCTGTATATTAGTGCCTTTCCTCAATATATCCTGCTAAATCCAGTTCTTTAAAACAGTAGGAATGATGTGATGCAACTTGGACTTACTAGTTTCAAAGTTTGTTAGCTTAGGAAGCCCTTTAACAGTCAAATTCTGTTTTATGTGCCATAGTAGTTGATGATGGCGGCACAGTGGCTGAGCGGTTAGCGCTCTTGCGTCACAGCAAGAAGGTCCCAGGTTCGATTCCCGGCCCGTGCGGCCTTTCTGTGTGGAGTTTGCATGTTTCTCCCCGTGTCTGGATGGGTTTCCTCTGGGTGCTCTGGTTTACCCCATCAACCCAAAACATGCACATTAGGTTAAATCCTCCAGCCAGGTGATTCTGACCGTAAGCCTGGCTCTATATCTGGAGATGGGTCCCCAGGCGCTGTGCACACGGCTACCCACTGCTCCTGACGGATTTCCCCAGCGGCATCGAAGGATGGGTCAAATGCAGAGAACGAATTTCCCTACGGGGATTAAGTATGCCTTATCTTACCTTAAGGTGGCCACACACTGGAGGATTTTTAATCTTTCGAGACTAATGATCTGTGCAAAGACAACACACACTTAAGGACAGACATGAGGACACACACACATGAGGAGTCCCACCACAGATCATGCCATGAGAGAAAGTTTTTTATTGAGCCACGCCTCCTAAGACAAAAAATCTAACTAAAAATCCTCTAGTGTGTGGCCGCCTTTACCTTACCTTATGAACCAAGTCCTAGCAAACCAAAGATAACAAAGCTGTGTACGCAATTAATCCTTTAGATAGGGCTGTGTACCTTTGAGAACCTGGCGTTACGATATGTACCTCGATACACAGGCCATGGATGCCACATTGTGATCGCTCATTTGTCAATAGAGGATGATGCAGTCGTTTAAGTGTATCATTCCTTTCGCTGATCACACTAATGACACTAAAAGGCTCTCATGACCTGACACTCTGGAAAGCGGTCGACGAGTGAAAGTCTGCAGAGTCATTGTGGCTGAGTAACCGAGAACGATTTACTGTAAACATTTATATAATCGACGATGATGTGCAATTAAAGAGCAATGGTGTTGACAGCCCTGGTTAGCTTGTGTGCAGATGGTGCGTGTTACAGAACGTCCCGGGCTAACTCCATCTGCTCCTGCATCTTAAGAATCTTATGGCGTAAAAGGAATACAGTATGTGGCCTCTGCAAAACCCCAAAACGCGAGAGGCTTTTGGAGAATCCAGTGACTGCATCATCTCACTATTCACTTCCTTTGATTTGTCTCTCATCCGGGTGTCGTGTTTGAGGTTGGAATAGATCACCGCTAAGAAAACAGGGCTATATGACTCAGCGTGAGAATGTATGATTGAGGGTCTATCGCGCTCTCCGACTGTTTGTGTGGCTGGGACGCCTTGCCAGGAAGAGCTCTATGGATTAGCCAGTAATAAATTGGTGATGAAATAATCCCATTGGTCAATCCCATTTCAAGGAACAGGAAGTGGAGTTTCCCAGCAGCGTGTTGAAGGAAAACACAATAGTTTATTGCCGTGATGATTGAGACTTGTGGAGTTTGTCCAGAACTAAAGGGCAGATGTGCCTTGTTGGCTTTGACGATGATTCTTGTTTGGTTTACAAGCTTAAACTGTGCTGAAAGCTGTTTGGTTTCAGTTGCACATGCATCCTATGGAGAAAAGCGTTCTGCATGGATCAGTGATTGATTTTTGATACAGTTCCATGCTAGATAATGCTCTTGTGGTGAGTCATGCATTTCAGTGAGTGCACATCTGTGGGAGATCAGCAATCAGATTTTCAAGGTATTTGGGCAACAAACCTGTGTTACCTGCATGCATGTGTGTTTAGTTATTTTTTTTTGTGACGTGGCGTTCATGACCGAATCGGCTCTTTTGAACGGCTCTTTGAGGTGAACGGTTCGAACTGGATCTAAATTGTGAAATGAGCTGGATCTATTTTTCAATTTGATGTAGATTTGCCCTAAATGGACTCAACAGCAGAGAAGAAATGGAAGATTTTTGCTCGAAAAATGACAGGTGTAGCCTTTTTTCACTGACTGTGGCACAACATTTGATTCACAAACATGTTTTTTTAAGGAATAAAAATCATCTCCATCATCATTTGGTTTCATCTGGTTTAACCCTGATTTAGTTCTGGTCCAGTCCAGTTTTTGTTCCGTTTTAGCCCTGGTTTAGACCCTGTTTATTCCTAGTTTATCACTAGTTCAGGTTTAGTCCCGGTTTAACCCTGGTCTAGTCCTGATGTAGACCTGGTTTTGTCCAGTTTTAGCCCTGGTTCAGTCCTAGTTTATCCCAGTTTGAGACTTGGTTTAGTCCAAATAAAATATTTGGTACACATGTGGCGTGTGTAAAGCGACCAATAAGACCATGTAATCCATATATTATAATTTCCTTTCTGGAAGAAGCCAGCAGAAAAAGACTCATGTAGGAGTACTTCAATAAGGAATAGGCCAGACGTGAAAATGTATAGTTTTATTAATAAGCCATTAAACTTTGAACATGTGATGTCTTCCTTAGTAACTTCCATAGTAAACGTGGAAAAGCTCATGTTGATGCTCTGAGGTTAAATATCGGGTGTTGAGTCTCCCAGAAACAGCCTCTTCTCTTTCTCTGTAATTATCATATAAAATTAATTTACAAACTCCATAATAATGGTGTAACTTCCTAGAAATCTATCTGTTTAAATGTTTTTGCAATGGAACACCTTCTTAATACAATCTAATTTTGCCGCTAAGCCTTGCAGAAATAATGTTAGAGCCCATGTTTATTATCTTTCCACACATATCCTGTTTTACATTGCCTGGAGCCTGTTACAAACTTACACCACATATCACTTTCTATCTTGATTTTGTTAGCCTAAGCACCAAATATATTCCCGTAATCACAGGGAGAGCCGTATAATCCAAGATCTCCATCGCTGAGCCCGCTCTGCCCGAGTGGAACAACAGGAAGTGGGTTGATCCGCATTTAACACAATTTTAACAAACTGCTATGTCAGAAGAAACCTATAAAAGCATGTTATGGGTCCGGGGTGACTGGCAGCTGTTCACAATGCATGTAATTCTGCATAGAGCCACGAGCCCACCCAAGACCGTCTATATTACATCCAGATCACACATTTGTACTTTTTACAGTCTTACTTTTTAAGGGACGCGGAGATCACACCATATGGTTTGACGTGCAAAGTGGAGTAATTACTAACAGAAAAGAGTGCTGTCTGTTTATTTGGTGCACAATCTCACAACTTGTTATAGCAGGTTACACACACAGTTAACCACTTGGAGCAGGTGGTAGAGTTTGTAGATGAGAGGCTCTCTGTATACATGCAAGTTTTGCTTTTGTTATTTCTTTTTACAATCAACCAGAAACCATAAAATGTGAAAAGGAAAAGATTCCGAATTCCAAATACTTGAACATTGCAAAGAAAGTGAGTGGGATTAGCTATTTAGTATTAAAGAAAGAAAAGAAAAAGTTCAGCATTGGTCCCAAGTGATTGTTAATTTGTTGAAATTAGTCTTTCCAGGGATAGGGGAAAGGGAACCTTGTATCGCGCTTTTCACACGACGCAAATCATCGAGGAGGTTCATTCACTTCATGCTGGATGGTGGTAAATTACGTTTGAAGCCACAGTTACCTCTGGGGTAGACTGACAGACACACACATCTTAAAAGGCCCCTTCGACCACCACCAATCACTCACACAGGCGTTGGCTGATGTGTCTTGCCCAAGGATACAACAACGGTCCTCCAGTGGGAGCCAGGATTTCCAACCCCCAATCTTCACCATCATCAATCATCATCGGTTTTCTCTACCATCTGTGCCACTGTTGATAAATTAAATCACATCATTGCATATTATCTTGCATATCTGTCAGACCAATTGTTTATAATGGATATTTTATGTGTTTTAGTGTTGTGCTCGTCCCACGAACGACTGCTCCACATTCTTTACATTTAGTCTTGTTTTCTTCGTTGTCAAATGTAAAATGGGGCCACAGAACCCTTCTTTTTCTCCCAGCTGTGGACGTACAGTAATCACCGTTACTTTGCAGTCACCCGGATGAGTGATCCAAATGGTGCAGTTAGCTCCTCTTCACCCGCTCAATAGGGCGAGCCCTCGTTGCTTCTCTTTGCATCCAATCCGACCGGCCGGTTCTTTCGTCATTTGCCGCATCTATCGCTTCTTCTGATTGGATTTTGCCATCGTCTATTTTTGTCTCATCTTTTATTTGTTGACTAAAATGTCGATCAATTTAGTCAACGTCTTTGTCCCAATGTATGACTTCTTGTTTTGTTTCCGTTTCACTCACTGAATGGTCTGAGGCAATTCAACCGATAACGCAGCCACTGAGATCAGACCCAGACTGGAACATGTAGAGAAATAACAATTGACCGGAGTTTACGGATGGCTAAGGCCAGGCTACTGGTGTGCTCTGAAGGATAAGATTCTGCAATAACTCCAGCCACAAGAGGTCAGTAACGAAGCAGATGGTTGCTTTAACCAATACCGGGGAAAAATACAATACCGGATATCAATCCCAAATATCCGATACTGAGCCGATACTTTAACGTAATCTAAGTGAATATGGACATGCTGTATGCCATTTGAGCTCTGAACCTGTAGAATTTGGTCATTGAATTTGTTTTACACTCTGCAAAAGCACTATTGATCACTGTGCAAAATACTGCAGTTAGCAGTATGCTAATGCTAGCTTCAACCAGTCAAGGTGGTGACAGAAGCTACGACTGCGACTCAGTGGAGCTAATATTATCCACTGTTGAAGATCTGTGTTTGTATTTTAGTTTGAGAAATAATGTCACAGAATTACTGATAAATGATATAATTGCAACAATCATCAGATCATTTATGTTGGAAGAACAAGGACCAGTCACTTTTTCACTCACTGCAAAACAGTACATAAACAACAAATATATCAACTACTTTTTCTTTTCAAATTCTCCCGGTATCGGTTGGTATCGGGTATCGGTAGATACTCAAACCCCAAGTATCGGTATCAGAAGCAAAAAAAGCTGGATCGGAGCATCTCTAGCTTCATGCTTTAAACTTTCCAATGAGCAAAACATTACTCTGCAACAAATGTGTTTTCTTGCTTAAGAGTTGTCTCTCTATACATTCAAACCATTCATTGCAACAATTGAGGCATGTGGTTTACAGATTTACTAAATCTTTCTTACTCATAATAACACTAGGAAGTGAAGTCAGAAATAATAAAAGATGATTCATGCAATACTTACATGACAGTCATAAAGCACACTCCCAAACGTCCCCAACTGACGATAAAGAAATGTCAATTGTGTTTGAGAGTTGGATGTGTGCAAACCGCAGATCTCAGGAGGTATTTTGAAGCTTTTCAGACTGTTGGATCCATGCACAAACGTCCTAATGTTTGCTTCCAGAAAGGCTGAGGAGCGGAAATGCCCTCGCACCACATCATCATCCTCACTATCCTCTCTGCGCTTATGACACCAGCCCAGAGACATGGCTGTCCTCCAGGAGATGACCTAATCGTGCTCTGTCCACTGTGGGCTCTTCAGTAAAGTGGATAATGACAAAACATGTAATTATCTAAGCAAACCATCTCATTACATACACAAATGTCACTCAGTAAGTTCTGGAGACGTCCGGAGACAGTTGAATGCTTAGTGAGGTGTGGACGCAATGTACGGTGAAGAATGCCAGAATGGATTAAGGGTTTTAGGTTAACCATTGAAACATGATCCACTATTTTCCTATGACATGCACAATCAAAATATGGATAGAAAAAACACAGTTAATGAAAGATTGTCTAATCTTTTGCTCGGTTATAGCTGTTAAAAGAAGTATGGTAAATGAGCACAATGAAACTGATTGGAAGTCTCAACGCAGGAGGTTTTGGGTGATAAATTGCCCTTAGTTTTTTTAACAAATAGGCTCCAAAAATGTTTAGTTTTTAGTTTGCCTTACTATTAATCCTTGCAACAGAATTGAGGAAATACTGCGATTTGATACAATGACAATGAAACTGCAAAATGTTGTACTACAAGTTGAAATTAATATTTTATTTTTATTTCGGTTATGAAGATGGGTTCCGAAGGCCTCTTTTTTTTTTTTTTTTAACCCAGTTCTGCCATAAGTCCCTCCCCCGCACATTCTCATTTTAGGGTTAGGAAAAGGGATGTGGTTATGGTTAGGGCAATGCAGGGGGCGTGGCCATGGCAGAACTGGGTTGGAAAAAAAAGACGTGTTCCGAAGCCATGCCAGTTGCCATAAACAAGATTAAGAAAATAGATATCTGACATAAAATGTGTAAAATATATTTAACAGTGTATAAGATGAGCACAGATTTGAGGCAAGGCACTGCAGGTGAATAGGAAAAAAAAATGTTTCCCATAATTTCCCATAAAAAGTTTTCCATTTTTTTCCAATTTTAAAAAATGCCCAAAATTGCCTATAGACCTTTCTCGGTCATGTGACTTGGAATGGAATGCCGGCCTGTTGGTTGGCATTCCGCTGATTTGCTCCATCTGCT
>OMNZ01017412.1:28920-39971 GCA_900303255.1 Lesueurigobius sanzi
CAGATTTTACATTTCTTTAGAGCGGACCTGAGTTTTTATGTTTTCAAATCACAATTGAATCGTCAAATTTTTCGTATTTGATGGTGCTTTTGTCAACTATTTTGGGCCCACTGCGCCTTGTGTGTCCAATTTGGGTCCTGTGGGGTATAAGAGGTTAAATAACTAAAATTAAATACTTTTTTCTCTATACTTTGATGAAGAAAATTATAATCCACACAAGTCGCCTGTCATTTTTGGTTCAACAAAAATTAACTGGACAAACCACTTTTATGTCTCACGAGCCATAGACATGTACAACATGAGCTGATGATTACATGTACTCTTCTTGGCATTATCCTGTCTGTCTTGTCTTTGTATATGGCTGTCAACACCAGAGAGTTGCTAAAAATTGTAATTTCGTTGTGTTCTAACATGCAATGGCAAGAAAGGAATAATAATAATAGTGCGTACATTCTTGATGCATCCACCACAGAACACATGAAGTCAGCGACAGGTTAAATAATCCAACGTGCAAATGTTATCCATATTTGCATGTGCTGCAAAAAAAAGAACAACCATTAAATACATATAAAATTGTACCTATAACGTCTTTTTTTGTGAAAGTTTAGTAAAGGTTGAGGTCCTTACTTTTGATCATCAGGGAGAAAAAGAAAGTGAAATTGCAATATGTTATCTCACAATAATCATGATCATGAATTTTGAATTGTGACATAATGTATTTGATATAGATAGTTGATGATTTCAATAGTATGCATATAGTAGAAGAAGTTGATAATAAAGATGATTGAAACCTATTGAATTGAATTCACATTATAGGAATCCCATCTTGCTCTTACCGCTTTAACCAAACTAGCCAAAGTTACCTCTTGGAAAGTTTTGCAGGGGATAGCAATAAATCAAGCCGGACATTAAAACATAAGCCAAAAGTAAAAGTTTTGACTCTGGTGGGTGTGGCCCTCCGCTCTGAAGCTTTATTTCTCAAGAGTATGAAGAAAAGCTGTCCAGGTGCTCGGTGCTGCTCCTTCTTTCCAAGCTGAGCGCATCCATCTGCAGCGGAGAGATAGAACTGACACTTTTCACATCAAAAGTCACTTCAGGACTCCCACTCAATAGAGCTGACTTTGAGCAGTGTAGAATGTACCACCCACTACTTCCCCACGTAGTGGATTTTGTCAAGCCCCAGCCAGAGTGGATTTTCACCTGGCAATTTAAAGATGAAAAAAGAAGCATTAGCTCGTCCAAGTTCAGGGTCCAGGGTTGAAATGGATTTTTTTTTATCCTATTTCCTTTTCCCCCTATCACATCCGGCTGTCAAATAGCGTATTATGCAAAGCCCCTGGATGTGCACATGGAGGATAGATCAGCAGTTTTTCTGTGTCCTTTTTTTTTTTTTTTTTTTTTAAGTGGCTGGGATTGTAAACTGTTCTCTAAAGGTCGGAGTTTGAGCAAGGTGTGGGCGATTTCACTCCACTCTCAGGGGTCTTGTTTTCTTCACCACATAATGAAACTAAATAAAGCAAGAGGAAGAGCGGCAGACGGAAAATCTGTTTTCTAAACTGTAAAAACTGTGATTGCTTTGTTATGGTTTTGCAGTTAATGCAACTTGTTTAAGTGGTGTTTGGTGAACGCTAATGTAAAAATCTACAAATCTTTCCGGTTGAAACTGCAATTAGTTACTCCCACTACTTTGTGTAACTTTTTACTCACTATATCTCTTTTTTGTTGTTTTGATTCTGTTTCTTCTGAGTAAATGTGATTAAAATGCTTTCTAAAGTGGTAGCAAGTAGAAATCTTTCTTGCTTATAGTGTGGAGTGTGCATGTTCTCCCTGTGTCTGGGTGGATTTGGTCCCTATGCTCCTGTGTACCCAAAATCAACCTTATACGTGTACAACAGCATATGGTGCGTTCCATCTGAAGTGGGAAGTTCTAACTGTAACGCCCCCCAAGTCGTATTTCCCACTGGGAAAGTCGGACGATTCTCTCAAGGCCCGAGTTGAATTTCCAACATGGCCGCTGCCAGCGTGAACTGTCAGTAGAAGCTCTTGAAATATCAATTTACTAGCACTACAGACTATTTTTGCGGCACTACATGAGCCACAAACATTGTACGATGACTCAAATATATGTGAAAATCCTGTTGTAGTGAAATTTGCATTGTACATGTGTTATGTGCAAACTACAACAGACGCTGTGCTAACAAATGCTAACAACAGTAGCCCTCATTGGTGACAACACTCCGACTTTGTAAGTGGAACATCCTCAAGTGGGACGTCATTCCGAGCTATGACTTCCAACTTCTGAGGTAAATGGAACGCACCAATAAATTCTCCAGCTATAGATCTACAGTAAATGTTACAGTTTAAATCTATTACGGAGATTCTCAGGAAATGCAGTCAGCTCATGACAGGTTTTTTTTTTTGAAGAATGGGTCAAATGCAGAAACCAAATTATAGGCACAACAAAGTACACCTTTACCTTAACCTCAAAATGTGTTAATTACTTATTTATAATATATACATTTATATAGTATATACAGTATAACTTTCAAGAGGGTCTGACTGCAGATGAGGAGCATGTGACGAGAGGAGGTCCACTGCTCCAAAGGAAATGACGTCACCTCCACTTTTATTTACAAGACTTTTAATTAAATTGATCTGAATTATACGACTTTAGTAAACTCCACTACCCTATAGGTTAGGATTAGGGTTATTTTGGATTAGATTAAGCTAGCATTGTCCTGTGGAGGTGACGTTATTTCCTGTGGAGCTCCACTCGACACGTGCCCCTCCGTTGGCTGCAGCCAGACCCTTCTCGTAACTTCAGCACAATAGTCCTACTGACTTGTGCTACTGATTCTAGTGGTACAATCAGCCCAACCCAAAGTAATCTAGTTGCAATGTATGAGCTGAATGTTAACCGTCTATTTTGCTCACTTTTACTCACACTCACACATTGTAGTTTAGAAACTTTAGCCAAAAGTGAGGCACAGCAGGTGAAAACATTTTTTTATGCAGTGCGTAAGTTTTAGGTTTTTGTCTCGTGTCACTCCTTAACATCTTCGTTTTGATGTCAAAGTAAAAAAGTATCCCAAACTCATCCTTTACGATGATGATGTTTTTCTTCTTTTCTCGACTCTCTTGTAGGATTTTTCTCACAAAGTCACAACAACGGCGTATCCATTCTTCAATATTGACATGTTTGGTATCCATTGGATTTACAAAATGCAACCAACAAGATACTATCATTTCCTTTCTGAAAGACGCCAGAGGCAAAAGACAGCCGAAATATACAGTACACGCACATGCACAATTCTGTTTTTCGGTTTTGCTTATAATTCTCCGCGTTATTAACTCCACCAGACGCCAAACTTCCCAGTCTTGCCCTTAACAATATTTAAGTGTTTTCAGAGGATTTTTCCAAAACCTACTTCCTGCCTGATTTATTTAGATTTGACCCCCCAAAAAAGGCAAAATTAGAATTTTAACAGATTTATTCCCCAATAGCTAGCTTGTTCAAACATTAAACAAGAATAACTCATAACCCTAGATGTGTTTATTTTTTTCCCTTTTCCTACACCTGCACCATCTCCCCTAAAGGAAGCTGCTCTGTCCACTTCCCTCTTGCTTAGCCAGCGTTTTACATACATCCAAGCCAATCCTCTGTTTCCAGTTTCTCATTTACGTCAATTACCCTCAGTCTCTCTCGGAATCAAAACACACACAGTAGGTAAATCCCTTGCACTTGTCATCAAACTTTTCCCGCCGCTGGAGAAAAAAGAAGTGTTGGTAATTATATAAAACAACACACTTTTCATCTTGGTGCAAGTTCTTGTGACTGGGTTTGAAATCACAGCGGCGCAACACGTGCTAAATCAATCCGCCACTTGCTAGCAGCCCGTACCAGTGAGTTGGAAGTGCTGTAGGACGATCCAGCGGCACCTTACCTTACACCGAGCAGCCGCCCACTCGCGGTCACAGAACCGGCCTGTTTTCTGCGTCAAGCGCTCAAATGGAGACGTGCCTCCTCTGCTCGAGCCTCGTAACGCGCCGCAGTTGGTTTTGATCAGCGCCAATGTCAACTGTGATAGCGAGGCTGCGAAAATATTTCCCCTCTCCGGCCGATTGGGTTACCGCGGGTCCGTGCAGAGAGGGCTGTTGTCTGGAGAGGACGCTGGGAGGCCTGAAGTGTTTTACAAGCGCCTCTCTCCGGAGGACTCTGCAACGACGGTGGAAAGCGAATGAGAACCTGCGGATAAGGAACGGTTCCCAGGCGTTAGGCAACATAGGGAAGTTCATAAAGGTGTTTTATAGTGATGTTTGACCTGTGTACCATTATGGACCATCTGATATCACCAAGTAATTAAGAGTCCAGGACCAATGTCAATGTTGTTTGTCCAGGACCAATGTTACAGCCAGCCAATCAGGGGTCAGTTTTGCTAGATAAGGGGAGGGACAGTCTGCTTCGAAAACTTGACATGTGACAAAAATTAAGTTTAGGAACAGGGAACGGTCTGCTCTAATTTTGGATAGCTCTATGAGTTGGTTTGTCTGAAAATATGTCTAAACCTTTCCCTAAACCTATCCCTAGCCCTAACCTTAAAGATTTCCCTGTTCCTAAACATAATTTTTGTCCCGAGCCGACTATCTAGCACAACTGAGCCCTGATTGGCTGGCTGTAACATTGGTCCTGGGCAAACAACATGACATTGGCCCTGGACTCTTAATTACTTGGTGATATCAGGAGCATCGTACCGGTATGAAGTAACTGCCCCGTACAGGGATGGGGCGGTATGAGATTTCCACAGTATGAACCAAAACCAAAAGTACTGCAATATCAAGTTCAACTTGTGTGTTTCATACTGATTGAAAAAACAGGGGGTTTATTAATAAAATAGAGTTATCGTAGGCAAAGATTCTTCAGTCTTCATCTGTACTCTGTAGTTGGAGTGTAGGACGTTTCGCTTTTATCCAAAAAGCTTTGTCAGCAAATGAATAGATTTGACAGCTCAAGGGTCTCTTAAGACAAAACCAGTAGGAGTTGACCTCTAAGTCCCACCTCTCTTGGTTCTAGAGATTGAAAATCATCTGACCTATTCACACCTAATTATTACTGCTTGCTACTTTCCTATTGACTTGCCCTGGGCTTTGTTCACGCCTATCTATGGCCCTGCTCTGGTCCAGCTTCATTACCATGACAGGTTTGGTTTATGTCTACCAATGTTGTTGTAGAGCAAAACGTCCTACACTCCAACTAGAGAGTACAGATGAAGACTGAAGAATCTTTGCCTGCGATGGACAACTCCTGTACAACAAATAGAGTTATGCATTTACATGCTCTGAACAATCAATAAAGTGGGATATTATGAGCCAATTAATACTTTTTTTATCCAAATTAACACTTTGAATGGATACAATATAGCCATACTAAAATATCAATCAATTGGAAGTGGGAAATAGCTGATTGTTACAAATTACGAGAATTCTTAAGGCTTAATGGTGTGAATGAATGAGGTTTTATTAGTAGTATTAGTATAGTAGTATAGTATTGTATAAGTATTATTTACTGTAGCCCAGTCCTCTCATGGGCTTATAAGACACCAATAAAAACAAAACATCAGTTGCCAGACAGAGGCACAACATACAACACTTAAAGGCATTAGGGAGGATGTTTGGTGAAATGTAGACGCCATATTAAACCTACAAACACCTAACAGACCTGTAGCACATGTGTACATATGATGTTAAAAAATAAATAATAATAATTTAATTCATAAACTGTGGCCGCGGTGGGGCCTGCTAGACGGGATATGTCACCATGCCCCTTCCGATTGGCCTCTCCCTTGTCAATCAAAGTTCTTGCGTATGTGCCCTCAGTACGTTATTCTTATTTAGCGTAACTCACACAGTGTTTCTGCGCAGCCTTTTGGCCCTTTAGGCTTGCCGTACAGCCACAGTAGCTAACCGGCGTTTGGAGACTGTAAATACAGTACAATTGTGTTTGTGAGAAGTTGAGCAGCAATGGCAGAGAAGAATCCCGGATGACTTTGCTGTTTGAGGCTGAACAGAGGAGGGAAAGTGTGAGAGAACGGAGCCGATCCACTGTTTGTCTGGGAGAGCTTTTTCAGCGATGGCCAGAGCTAAAGGAACTGAAGAATCTACAGACGGATGCTCTTCAGTTGGCCCTTGCTCGTTGCAAAACAGTTATCCGAAGACGTTTGTTTTCATTTTCACTAGCTTGAGCGCTGCGTTCATGTAAACTGGGAAACTGCTGCCTGGTACGTCATGGTCACGGGCCAGAGCGTAGATGTGAAGTAAAACTGTGTAGTAAAAAGTAAAACTGGATATATTCCAAGGGATTTCTATGGCGACTTTCTATCAGGAGTTGCATTATATATCTGCGGACCACCGTGTCAAGAGAGACAGGCCAAAGTTAAATCGGAGAATTAGGATTTCGGAGATTATTTACAGTTTCTATGCGTCCTTAACTTTGGTTTTGCCATAATCTCATTTAACCATCCCTTCTTCCAAATTTAACATTCATTTTGTTCTAATTTTGTTGACATTACCAGACGAGTTAATATGAAATACAGTACATACTGGAGTTGTACATCAGCAAAGACAGTCCGGACCTCAGCAGCCCAAGACCAAAGGAAGACTTTTGTGTGTGAGTATTGTGTAACAACTACTCTCATCTTATTTTCTATCATTTTTATCGGGAAGAGCAGCCTTTTCAACAGAAAGAGCATTTTTAATTCTGTGAAACAACCAATCCTCATGGTTATCGTGGCATGCGGTATACCTTGAACCCGGTTACCGCTCCATCCCTGGTCCCATATAACCTTTTGACCTGTCAGGTATAAAAACAGGGCTGCACACTTGGCCATCTGGACTTTGACCCGAAGAATAGCACTTAAGCACTCATCAAAGCCGCACCAGACAGTGGGGATAAAGGAGGAGTTACTTTAAGATGCAACAAAGTGAAACATCTCAGTCCTGTTAAACAACTTCAAAACAGTTTATAGCTTCAGGGGTGAAGAAGAGAGGTGCTGCTGTTTTCACACTGGAGCTGATGAAATTTGACAATAGTCCTGCTGTAAATTGGTTCTATATTGGCCTACCGCTGAGGCGCACCAGATGTTCAACCGCTCTGGACTTTATATTCTCACTTCACCCTGCAAAGTATCTGCTGCTTGTGACTGGACAGAGATGCCGTAAACTGAACTAGAGCCATTCGGAAACGGCACGAGAGTTGCTCAGATCTTTTGCTCATTTTTGTCTTCATCAAAAGGGACTAGGATACAGCATAAAGGTTAATTTATGCACCACAATTACTGGAAAAAATTCTTTTAATGTTTAGTCCATTGTTTTGCGTCACTTGAGCTGAGTGGAGTAGTGTCCCCAGTGGTTAGCTCATGTTGTGCTCCGTTGTTTGGGCTTTCCTTCGCAGAGAGATTTACGCAGAAGTCAGACAGAAAGCCCCATGCGTCTCTGTATGTGTTTTGAATGTAAAGCATGATATTCGATTCCTGTGATGTGAGTACTACTTCATTTTGTTCCACTCAAGTGCTGAGTTACAGTTGTGACTTAATTTGCCATTAAGGCACAAATTTGACATAAAAAAAATCATATTATTATAACAAATATAATGACTGAATATGTATTGGTAGAAGTGTTTACAGTAAAACTTCTCCTACACCGAATTATGGTATATGACATGTACAGTAGGCAGGTAAGAAGTAGTAATAGTAGTAATAAGCAGACTATGCAGCTGCTTAGGGCCATGAGACCTGTCAGGGGGGGGCCCAATAGTGCAAATATCTGTACTACAGGTGTTGTGTACGTCATAAATGTCCCTCAAATATCCAATGTCTCCTCAAAATAACTAGTACACTGCAAAACATCTAACAATATGTAGAATTTTACCCTTGATTTCAGAAACTAATTTCAAAAAATCTGTCATTAGGGGATCAGGATACGACATCACAACAATCTTTTCAAGTAAATTAATATTACTTTCATCTGATTTTGAGTATTTGAGATTCTTAGCCTGGTCTTACCAAACCCTCATACTCATTTCGTACAGAGGGTCTGGATCTTCACAATTGAGCTCCGTTTTCAGGTGGGAGGGGTCAACTCCTTTAAAAGTTTCAAACGATTGGATCTGATTTTACCCAATCGCTAGCGTTTGGTCGTGACGTATGACATCACCTACAACACCCGCCTTCCCCGCTCGCTGAATGGCTCGGATGAAGTTCATCCTATGTATCGTGGCCACTGAGATCAGACCCAACATGTAGGGAAATGATCATTGACAGGAGTTTACGGATGGCTAATTTTTTCTTAATTCAAGAGTCTTATTCATAGGAAAATACAGTATACCTATCTGAAATTAAATTCAAGTTGCGAGGGCCCTGTGACATAATTCTGCTTGGACCGGCCCTGTGTATAGGAATACCCTTTTATTTCAATTTACTATAAAAGTCAGTGACATGATTCACAGATCCAAACACTAACTCCACAGGATGTTTGGCATATTTTTCTTTATTCATCATTAAAGTGCTCCTGTGTCTTCCTTAAATGACACCTCACCACCCTCAGCCTCACTGCATGTGTTTTATTATCATTTTTCCAATGCTAAAACATTTTATGGAGAACCACTCTCCTTTGAACATCCTCTTGTGTAGTAAAGCAATTATTTGTCTTAAAGCTGCATGGATTCCTCATTCTTGGATGTTGGATTTTCATATCCTATCTCTCGGCGGAGTAGCCCAGTGATACACATTTTAAACTGCTGCCTGTCCGCTGGTCATAAAGCTACAGGTGCATGAGCCAAGGCCGTAGACCAGACAGGCTAACCTCCGCCTCGGTTCACAGCCACAGCTTGTATCCCAATCAAGCTATAACACTCGCTCATGTTTATCCCATTACAACAAATCACTTACCTGGGCACCACGCAGCCATATGGACATACTAATAATGGAATGTGTGCTCCGTCTTGCTGCTGGGATTTATAGCTTTTATTAAAACGTCAAGCTGCCTTTGACATCCCTTGGCTGGCTATACCTCGCGTGTTTATGTACAGAATCCAAGATGGTCTTTTGAAAACAGAGCAACCTTGGTGTGACCCAGAGATTCAAGGTCCCAGATGGGGATGGGAGGGTTTCTTCGGCCGCGTGTACACAGCAGTAGAGGCAGCACCAGTAGCAGCGGAGCCAGTCCCATGACGGGGCCCGCGATGCCACACAGGTCGAGGAAGAGGCCACGGCTAGCTGTCCGCGGGAGCATCTGAAAAACATTATGATTCCATTCGAAAACGCTAACTCATTTTGACAGGAGGATGGTAGCCAACAAGAAAGCATTGTCCCCCTCCCCATTGGCCACCCTAGATTTTAAAGATGGCAAAGTTATCTTAAGAAGTGGAATGTGGAACCCCAACTGTGAGTGATTTGCAAAAAGTCTGTTATCTTTGCTAAAGATGTGTCTTTAAAAGCAAACGGAATTCTCATATGACCAAAAATAAAAATATACAACAAGAAGTACCTCCTCCAGCCACAAGAAGTCAAGGAACTAGTCATTTTTTTTATGTTGATCCAGATTGATATCTCAGTCTGTGGCCTAGACATTCCCAAACTTGACAGTGTCAAAGCCCTCTTATACATCCAAAGATCTCTTGGGCCCCCCCAATGATAAGAATTCACACCATATAAAAGGAAATGTTTTTGTTTTTTTTCCATAAGTTTACACAAAATACAAGGAGACAGTAATAGTAATAACTTATATTAGATCATATACTGTATTACCAAATTCATATGAAGTTCATTATAAATGCAATTTATTTAGGTGTGACTGATTTGTGGACAGCCTTTGGAGGCCCCCGTGGAGGCTCCCACCCCCAGAGAGCCCCGGACCCCACTTTTGGAACCAGAGGCCTAGACAGTCTACAATGGACTGACGGGGGCATTGCATTCACTGCAAGCCAAACGAAGCACATTCATGCTAGCCGTTTAGCTGTTTTTGAACCCGCTTCCATATCATGCATCTTAAAAACAGGCTTAAAATCTTTCATTCGGGTGTCTGTGCATTGGTATGTTACATTTTATAAATTCAAGTAATGCCTCTGTCAGGATTATACAATGTTCATCAATAGTAGCGCCAGGGCTGATGAGGATTTGGCCTGGCTCGCCCCCTACAGCCAAGAGTGGGAATCGCATGGTGAAAATAAACAATTAGCTTTGATTCAAACATGTGGCTAGTAGTGCAGAAGAGTTGCTATGTCCATGCTATGAGACAGAACAGCTCATTACTGATCCAATATTGGATGATTGGTTTTAAAAATGTGGAGGACAGTTTTCAGGGTTTATAGATGATGTCGTCACGGGTCACGCAGTTTGACTTGCCCCGCCATTTTGGACGTGTCCCCGGGACGTACCTGCTGTAGGGATGTACACTTTGGAGCTACTCTGGCCTTCGTTCATGCAATTGTAGAATTGTTCTGCAAATCTATTCGACAAATAATAAGTTGGATTACCCTCAAGAACAAGTGCAGTGATGGAGACAGTCACTCTGCCCTTTCACTGTGTTGAATATGGAAGCACAAATAGACAGAAAACAGGTTGTTGGCAGCGACCAATTAAGCGAGCCCACTTCATATCAGGTTACTTACTACCCTTAATAACATTCTTAGGGCTAGATAGAGGTCTAAATGGAATAAGTTATAAATTACAATCTGAAAGAACTGGAGCGTATCGTCTGAACCAGTGATACACAACTGAACGACTGCACTGACACTGGGACTAGACCAACCTTTTTTACATCACGGACTGGTGTCAAATGTTTAATGTAAGGCATCATTTTCACGGACACAGCCTCCAACGTGTGGTGGACAAATACAATGAAAATAAATAAAGTGAATGCATGAAGATTAAAACTCACCAAATCTCTGAGTCAGAGGGATGCGCAAAGAATGTCACGTGATATTCGTGACGTCTCAGCAAATCATATACAGGTAGCAGCAAGTCAAATTTTATGCTTTTTAATGCCCAAATACTACA
>OMNZ01017416.1:0-14136 GCA_900303255.1 Lesueurigobius sanzi
AGAATCTGTCAGTCAAATGACGCTGTTTGACTTCGCCGAGTTTCATTCCCCCAGTGACGCATGAGGCGCTCTGCGTAGAAGCTTCCCTCTAGTTGAGCTAATAGCCACTAGCAGCTAAACCCGGACATGCAAAACGATCGGAACGGTCTTATTTTGTTCCCAGGCCGACATAGATGAAGGATGTACCAAACATGTCCCAGAGCAGCCGGCTAAAATACAGTGAATCTCCGCGTAAAGACCGATATAGTGTTTTTCATGAATAAAATCGAACTTTGATGGCTCACTACTCCACAAGATTTTACTTTATGGAAAATACAAGTGGATTACCTGTTTCTGGTGACGATTCTGGACTAAACAAGTGGAAGAAAGTGAGGCTTACTGATGTGATAAGGGGAAATCGATCGTCTAAAGGTAAGACAAAGTTTATTTTATAGAACAAAAAGCTCACAAAACACGTATTATTGCTTTAGGGGTGGATATATTTCCCCAATTTCACACTGTAGTCATTTTGTTTGAGAAGTTTTGTATCTATAGAGGTACAGCATGCCTGGGTTTATATATTTTTGGAACGTCATTATCGGCTGTACAAAATCGATATAGAGGTGTGCGCGTGCACACGCATTTTTACAAGGTGGATAGTATGAGGTTAAAAACACATTTGAACAGTTCTTAAAACCTCATATTTTCTTAGGCATTGAGTGTGTCTCTGGGGGACGCAGGCGTACCCCAGGTGGTCCTTCTGGTGGTGAGCTTCAAACGGCATCTCGGGGCCGTAAGACAAAGGTGGATCTCAGGGGTCCAGGTCTGGATAACAGGGACCAAGGCAGTCTTTAGACACAAGGTGGACCGCAGGGGTCCAGGTTTGGTCACTTTGATCAGGGACAGTGTTTTTCGCAGGAAGATGCTTACAGACTCGTGTCTAGTGATTTTCCTGGTAATTTTCCACCAGGGGCGGCTTCGGGACGACAATGGATTCCCTACACTGGTAACTATGGTAACTGTCAAAAGCAGATTTCCAGTCTTAGTTTATTGTTAATTTCTTTGTAATTCCTGGGCCAATCCACATGAAACACACAAAGTTCAATGCCTTCTCTGTCAGCACATAATGAACTAAGGTCTAATTATTCCAAAAGTGGTGAAAATATTCAAAAACATTTGCATGATGTTGGTCAGTAATAAGCCATTAGAATAATATGACAATTATGAATAAAGGAAAAACATTTGTCAAATTTCTTGAAGACATTTCCTTGAAAAACTGGTTCTCTACCGCGGTGTTGTATTGGCACCGGCTCCAACTGAAATCGAATTCTGTAACGTGAACACAACCAATTACTTTGCCAGATTTTGAGGGGAAAACCTTGAAAACTGGCTCCAATTATAACCATGATACCATGCATCTAAGCATCATCCTTCGATCCACTGCTCCTCTGGTCTGTGTGGGCAGACGACCGGAGGTTAATCGGGTGGGATCTGTCTGTCCTCACTGCGGAGGCGTCAAACGGATTGAGTTTCTCTGGATCCTTAAGCCAAGTCACAGAAGCTCGGTAGCAATGTTAGCAATACCACCTCAGAGTCCCGGGGCCAGCAGACAGCCCCTTTATTCAGTTACATACAGCTCCGTGAGTGCTACTAATTATCACACTTTGTTTTAGTCGACGTGTTAAAACATTTTCCAACCCATAGCAAGTTCAAGAACCAAGTTAAGACCATCTGGATAAAATATAATCACTAAGAATACATCAAATTAGTAATAACTTGGTTGAAATAATTTACAACATGTTATTGGACCTTATAGTTAGAGCAAAACCATGTTAAACATCAATCATCTTGTTGGCCAGACTCCGGCACTGAGTAAGCTGCAATGCTCCGAGGGCTTCTAAAATTACCTCCCTACATAAATGTCCCGGGTCATTATAATCCTGCGCCGCTATTAGATCACTGTTAATGTGATTTCAAATAACAGCTCGTCGGCTCATGTTAAACTTACAGGACGGAGACTTTACTGGTGCGGTTTCCCATTTTCTTTAGCAGCTGTTTGAGGTTTTGGACTTTTGTGTGCACGTTTAGAAAGAAAATAATTCACTGGTTTTACTGTCTGTGTGCTGCAATGTGCCTAAATCCAAAAGGGAAGGAAAAGGCAAATGAAGTACAAGTTGTTCCAATCCTGATACCACAGATTTTTCAGGTATTAGTATTGGTGAATAGCTAAATCATTTCACAGATCTGATCTTTGTTGTTCATGCCTTCACCTTGTATCAATTAAGGGTGGAAGCAGGACGTTGGCAGAGATGAACAGATAGATTTTTCACTTAGATTTGCTTAGATTTTGCTTATATTGTCTTTTTACAGGCTTTGCACTTGTTTTTTAGTATCAGACTGGTACTCATAATTGGCAGCTACACGGAACCCCAATATTGGCTCCATCTGTCCATTTTCTCCGCTTTATCTGGGGGCCGGGTGGAGGCAACAGTCTGAGCAGAGATGCCCAGACTTCCCGATAAACGCACACTTCCACCAGCTCTTTCTGGTGCCCGGAACACCTCTCGAGGGAGGCGACCAGGAGACGAAACTGATGCCCAAACCACCTCAGCTGGCTCCTTTCAACGTGAAGGAGTAGCAGCTCTGTTCCGAGCTCCTCCCGGGTGACTGAGCCTCCTCACCCTATCTCTAAGGGTGCACCCAGCCACCCTGCTCATTCCGCTTGTATCCGCGATCTTGTCCTTTCAGTCATGACCCAAATCCCATGAGCATAGGTGAGAGTAGGAACATAGATTGAGCGGTAAATCGAGAGCTTTGTCCAACCTCACGCTCCATCCGTCCCTCACTCGTGAACAAGACCCCGAGATACTTGAACTCCTCCACTTGAGGCAAGGACACTCCACCGGCAGGCCACCTTTTTCCGGTTGAGAACCATGGCCTTGGATTAGGAGGTGCTGATTTTTGCCTGATTTTTTGTCTCAAAACAAAACTAAAAAGAAGACGCTTATGAAGACTCTCAGTCGTCCAAGAAGTCTTCATTGCATCGACTGGAGTTGATTGAGTTGAGGACGTTTCACTTCTAGTTTCTCTTCTTGTGGTCAGAAAATGTGACTGATGAACACAAGTTAGAGGCCTTATTTAAGACCCCTCCGAGAACCTACTGTATGTGAAAAAGTGACTAAGTATTGATTGTGTAGGTGAGGTAGGAGAGAAGCTGCAGAAGCCTTTTCGTGAAAGTAAATGGGTTGTCACACCCTTCTGTCTCTGTCTCAGTCCAAAGCAATGCATATTGTATAAAGGGGTGCTATATGCTATAAGTGTAAGGCATTATTAGTAAAGCCTAAAAAACACAATGAGTGTTTGGTTAAGAGTATCTTTTTCAACTGTCCATACTGGGCTCCCGTAATGTCAACATGGAGTGTCTGTGGAAGGGGGGCTTGCACTGAACAATTCCTGTGTTTCACAAATATCCTAATGCAGGCTAATGGAAAAAGCTGAAGTTGTTCTGAATAATCATGTCTTCTCATTTGTGTCTGCTCTTGTAACAACTGGCCCCTCGATGCTTCAGTTGTCACTTTGATTAGTTGTGCGCAATCATCCCGGGGGCCGCTCGGAGGGGCCCCTACTAGACCTTCCTGGTACAGTTTTGCTCTTTGATGTGGCTCCTCATTTAGCTCCTCGTGCGGGCCAATTGGGCCAACCCTGCCTATGATGGGATAAGGCCAAATTGAACTTCCATAATGCTAACTTCACACATGGACTCCTGAGGCGAACTTGCAGCACATTAGCTGTGAATCATGCTATTTGAAAAGGCCATGTTGTTGACCTGAAATGACCTGAGTGGGTTAAGAAGTGATGGTAAACAGTGATAGGCAACTCCCTCACTGCAGTGAGGTGGAAGTGGCAGTATGCTTCAACAAAATGCAGTGGGGCAAGAAGATTTATCACAATTGAATCAAAATCACAATATTATCATCAAATGTTATATTACTTACTTATTTAGGTATGTTTGTGTAGGCTCTCAGGCTAACATAATATCTATCGTAAACAAATGTTCTTAAGCCACCACCTACTGCATATACAGTATAAAGATCTTTAGTCACTGATGAAGTTTCTTGGATGAGAGGAAAAATGTCTGCCACACTTAAACTGGTCAGCAGATGGCATAGCAACTTTTGTCTACAATTATTTTGGTCAGCCTTCCCAAAGTCAAGAGCATCGCAGCTTCCTTTCGATCTCAAAGATCCCTCAGCGGGGCCTGTTGGGGTCTTTATTCATTCAATTTTTTACATTCAAAGTTTTACAGCTTAAAATTACATATAAAATAACAAGGTAGCTATGGCTGCATACACTGCCAAATACAGCACATGGAAATTAGCCCATGGTTACAATCCTCAGTTGAGTCTTTACATGCATGGTCTCATGTGTCATTAACATGCGCTGTCCCTGTCACACGATTTTTCCAATCTTTTGGAGACAAACTTTGGGGGGCTTCCTGTTATGCCTCAGTCTGATGCCCTTCAGGGAGCCCTGGACCCAAAAACAACCTCAGACCTCTGCAAAAGATGTTATGAAACGTGCCTGATTCTCGTACGAGTTAAACATTTCAGTCTCTCATATGTTTATGGACATGTTTAAAGTTTTTAAACCTTAAAATGAAAATGTAATCACAAATTACAAGTTACTTTATTGTCGGGAAAAATGTGTCATGACTCATCCTTCAATGCCAACCACAACTACATGGGGTAGAGTTTTGGAATCTCAGCCGGGATCTTGGTCAGGACAGGTCACTTCACTTCACTTTATTTCATGTCCCCAATGGGGAAATTAGTTTTACAGCACAAGGGATACATTAAAAACACAACAGAAAAAACGTCATACATTCAAAGTCCAACAAGGTGCCTGAGTGCAAACTTCACCGTCAACAGAGTCATTGCCAGTATTACATACAGTACAATAGAACAAGGAAAACAACACCTCTCCCCCTCACACAGAAGCCGACGCCTGTTACTCCTTCCATGGTCAGAGTTTAGAAGAGAGATGGCCACAGGAATAAAGGAGTGTTTATATCTATTGCTCCTCACCATGGGAGACCTGAGCCTCGTACCAGAAGGCAAGTAACAGAATTCGTCATGAAGAGGATGAGCATCATTACCCAGAATGCTCAGAGCCTTCCGTGTCACCTGACCAGAAAACAGGTCAGAAAGTGGAGTCTGAGGAGCTCCCAAGATCTTTTTTTTTTCAAATTTACAATTCTCATTAGTGACTTTTTTGATTGGTCTACCTAGGACTACCTCACTGGAGCACCAACCTGTAATGGCTGTAATGGATCAGGAAAACTTAGGTGCACCTTCACTCAGGCATAGAGCTTTATGGAAATTCAGCTTCAAATTGGTCTCACAATGGAGAAATGTACTTGTTACAACAGCTCTTAGCACAGGATCACACAGGGGTATGCAAAAAGTCAGGAAATGTGCCATCAGGAAGAAAAAAGGTTTGCAAACAGTGGTAATAATACTGGAATAGGATAAAAAGCTAAATTTTAAAAAGGCTAATAATGATAACAAGTGTCTCTTCATCAATAAAAATTCTATAAACTATAAAGACATCTCTTATGTACACTGGGTAAACATTTTTTAAAATAAGATAACTAATAAGTGACATTGCAGGTAAACACTGAGGTTATTGCACATGTTACAAAACTTGAAACATTGTTATTGCACATATAACTATACAGTAGAATTGTACAGTCTGACAGCGGTGGGTATGAAGGACCTGGCATTGGAAAATCTTTCTCTCCCAAATAAGTGCAAGTCTGCAAAGTCTGTTCAGAAAGTATACCAGCGTAATGAAAACATTTGAGCCATTTCTCATCATAAAAGAAAATACCATGAAGTCAACTTATTAGCCCAAGCTTATTATTATTATTTCAGACAAGTACAAAGCCGTAAATGCTCAGGCTTTGGCTCGTCCCGGGGCCAAACCAATGCCTCTCCACTGCACATGATTACAGCGCGCTATATGAACTGTGTCCTAATCCCATCGGACAGTGCAAATTAAACCCAGGTATGGGCCCTCTGCCTTCCCAGAATTCTCTTTCGATAACCCCCCTCCCCTGCAGAGTTTGTATGTGAGCCAACTTTCTTGACATAAACGTTGACTTGAATCGTCATGAAACTTTGGTGAAGCTGTGGCAAAACGTCAGCTCATTATCATAACTCGTCTCCGTGCTTCCCCATGGCCTCGACAATGTGGGAAAGAGTAGAAAAGGTGTAATTAACTAAATAATTTATTAGTACGGACAGCTCTGCGCCTCTGTGGTTGCTGTGAACTTTTGCGATGGGTGCGGTGATGCTGGCCCTGGAAACCTGCTTATTAAACATAGCCTACAAGGGCTGCCAAGACATAACAGCAATTTATAATTTAACCAAACTCTACTGTGATAATTACGGGTATGGCCATACAAGAGGAGTCTGATGGTTTTCACCTAATTAAAGGCTGTTGAAACGAGGGAGGTAAAATCTGCAACCCCTATCTTTAGGTACATTATTTTGTATTAACTACATCATTTTGTAAAACAGCTTTAGGTTTGGGTTCAGGTAGACTATCGTCCCCCTGTTTAGGGAAATGTGTCCATTCTATTTGAGTCATACCTCCATGCTCCCCTGTGTTAGTATGGCCCCATGTTCTGTTTATTTACCAAAATGCAAATCTTTAAACACCCTATCAGTGGTTCTCAACTCATGTAGCTTCAGGACCGTCTGTCAACAGATCATTCATTACATGTCGCAACCCAAATAAGCTCAAAAGGACCAATTTGAAAATTGTCTGACTGAAACACAATTTCCCTGTATTTTTACTATCTGGATCACCAGTAAATTTCTCCATTGTGAGATCAATAAAGAACTATCTTATCTTATCTTATCTTTGAAATGGCCCATATCTATTTTGCCAGTTCATGTTTCCACACCTACATCCTGCTTGGCCCAATTTTTTGTTTGGTTCCTGGACCAGAGAGTTCTCCCCAAGGACTTTTCAGTTTGAAGCTCCTCGGGACCTGTATGTGGATTGTGGACAGAGTATGGCTGATCTGCTCATCTGTAAATCCACCCATTCACACTGCTGTTTTGTATGTATTAAATTAGCTATTTTATTCTATATATATATATATATTTTTATAGTTTATTAGTTATCATTATTACAAATTTATGCTTCATGTTGCAGCAGTAGAAAATTCCTAGTCTGTGAATCCTCTCATTGACGATGCCAACAAAACTAGTCATACATTTGAAATGTTATTAATACAGCTGTAAATTCTGATTCAAAGAAAGTGTTTTTGTTCATTAGCTCTCCTTTTACCTATCCTTCTACCAGTGGTGGAAAGTAACGAAGTAAAAAGTACAAGTAAAAAGTACAAATTATAGGTACTTTTACTATACTTAAGTACATTTTATGATGAATACTTTTACTGCACTACATTTTAGAGCCTGTATCTGTACTTTCTACTTCACTACATTGTAAAATTGGGTTAAAAGTATTTTATTTTCAAAGTAACGATGCACTGGTCTGTTTAGTCCCGATTTAGATCTAGTTTGGACCTAGTTTCGTCCCTGTGTAGACTTGGTTTAGTCCTGATTTAGACCTAGTTTAGTCCTGATTTAGACCTAGTTTAGTCCTAGTTTAGCCCTGGTTTAGTCCTGGTTTAGACCTAGTTTAGACATGGTTTAGTCCTGGTTTAGACCTACATTTTAGCTACATTTTACAATGGATACTTTTATACTTACTTTTATACCTTATCAGATACTTTTACTTAAGTACATTTTTGATCCTGTACCTGCACTTTTACTGAAGTGAGAATATTGAGTACTTCTTCCACCACTGCCTACAACTACTACTATTACTACTACTAATCTGCGTTACCTTGGCACGTGCCTCTACCGTTCTGCACCAGCGTTTTGACGGACAGCGGCGCGGCCCTATCAGCGCTCTCCAAACAGCGCAGAGCCCCGCCCACTCTGCTCCTCCACCTCGTCCGTGTGGAGCGAGGCGAGAGCGCAGATCTCGGGGTTGCAACCTGGAGCAGAGAGGGAGCCAGAGTGCGGGATCGTTTGTCATTCTGGCAGGACACACTCCCACGAGAAACTACCCGCGAGGCTACACGGACTTGTTGCTGCCTCCACGGGACTTTCTTTCAGCGGCGCCGCGGACTTCTATCCAATACGCGCGACACGGAGAGATCCCGTCCGCCCTGTTGCTTTTGCTTTTGTGACTGGGAGAAAAAAAAGGGAATCGCCGCGTGTTGCAGACTCTCTGGCGATAGCGAGGCACCGGGGAGAAACAAAAACACGGTATGATAACTATCAAAAGTTATTACCATGCGGCTGCTTTGCCCACTTTACGCGTCTGCCTGGTTTGTAGTGGTACCTTGCGTTGGCAGCGGTGTAGCGCGGGTCATTCCGTGATTTTTGCTCCGCTGTGTGCGCATTTGTGGCCAGTACTAGGGAAAGATAATGATTTATGTGTAGTTTGGGTACTTAGGGCTACGTAGTCGAGCGTCACTGAGTCTATCCAGAAGTTGTGGGTAGTGAACCAGCCAATATCTGTGTAAACCTGTGTCGTAGCCCAAATTTAAAATGTTTTCTGTTTAATCAACCTAAGTCACGTTTTTTTTTCAGTAGAAAAAAGGCATTTATTTGTTTAAGTGTCATTGGTATGTTTGTTAACAGAAGGTAAATGGCTTATACAAGTTATTTTTGAATGAGAAAAAGGAAAAGCCTTCTGTTTTACAAGTGGTTGCTCTGGGATGTAATTTCAATAGATCTTCAAATGACAGCATGATGATGGGAGGTAATCTTTTCAGCAGTTTATATTCTTGATATGATCATTTTGTGTTATTATTAAAGTAAATGTAATCTTTTTGGTTCCCGAGAGAGTGTATTAAGGCTGTAATATTGTAGAAATCAGGTAATATGTTGCATTTATTGTGGGTTTGGGACTACAGCAGTGCATTCACTTTTGTAGACAAACTCTTTTTGTAAAATCTGTTTACTTGTAGAGGTTCTCAATGTCTTCCTCTCTCATCCAAAGTCATTTTAGGTGAATAAATCTGTAACTCTGATTTGCAAACATTGTAGTTTAGAGATTAGTTTCGACCTTGCATACATCCTCTGAATATTATTGTTATTCTTGTACCCCACCTGTGTGATTGTACTGTGTGTGAACTGTGGTCTGAGGGGCCAGTGGCGCAGTTTGGCAGCCTAGCTTCTATCACTCTACCATTGGGCAGCTATGCTATCAGCCATAGTAGCTCACCATCACCGAGTATGAGGTGAACGAATAGTTGATGACAGTGTAGTGGTTTGAGAAGCGTGCCAAGCGATAACCCAAGCCATTATTGACTTCCTACTCTTGAACATGTCTAAAATGTGCACTGTGAACTTAATGTTGCTTCTTAAACATACATTTGCTAATCATACTTCAGAAAAATCGCCATTAAGACATTTTTCTATATACATGCAGCCCCAAGTCTTCAGCAATGGCTCCAAACTCCATACAGATCATTCCTTCACCTCTGCATGAAGCTTCTGGGCATCACTGTGTCCTAATCACTTTTCGTCTCAAGTGGAGTGTTAAAAGCATTAGTTTCCCTCCACCACTCTCGAGCAGCTGTCATCGCAGTCATCATATCTGACAGTTTTTTTAGTTGACGAAATGATCACCGCGACAGCCTGCATTCGCCCCATTTACCTTTCTTTGCTAATCTCTGTAGCCTCAAACCACCGGTGCTTGAAAGTATTCAGAGCAGCGAGAGGACGCCCCCGTCGAGGTCAAAAAATGTCCCCAATCACTCTTGACAACTGCAAACATGTCGGCGACCGTGTGTCCTAGCATCCGTGTGGGGACGGACGGCGCTAGCATGCTCTTCTGTTTTTTTATCAACAGAAAACGTGTGATTATTAACTGGGTCTTGACTGATAGCTGGTAATTATGGCCGATTAGTTTTAATTAAAGGGAGGCCGAGTGCACTGCCTTGTTGTTGCCTGTCGCCTCGGGACTCGGCGCGTCTTTCGCAGCCCCATAATCATCCTGTGAACACATGAAAGAGCAGCAGATGAGCATTTGGTCATCACCTGCCTCTTCCACATCACTGGGTCTGGGAAGAGCGGCACATGACGGCGCTGGTATAAGGCTCGCGCAAAAATCATTCAGAGCAGCCTCATAGCAACGAGGTCCGAGGTTTGATCCCCAGAGTGGAGTTCTCTAGGTGCTCCAGAGTCCCCTACCACTAAAAACGTGCACAATAGCAGTCTTTCCCCCAGATGTTTGCTGATAATATGGAGGCACAGGCAAAGCTTACTTCAATATTTAAGATTTTTGAAGTAAAAATGTTACTTATTGTACTTATGGTATCAAATCTTGTACATTTATAATCATTTAAGAGTCAAAAAGTTACATTTTTCATGCCAGTTTGATTCTACATTTCATTTGTAGACCATGGGGTTTAGATTAGACGCCATAGTCTTCTTTACAAATGGGGAACATTGCAACGGGCCAGTATAAATGAGAGTGTGTTTAGGTGATGAAAGTTGGCCCAGTCTGGCATTGTCTGTTTACTTGAATGAGCCCATTGCGTGATCATTAACATGCAGTGTCCTAATCGAATAAACAAAATAAATGAATACAGTGAGGAATATAACATCCATGAATGTTAATGTCCATTGGTAATGAGAGTGAGTAATAGAGTGACTAAATAAAAGTTGGAAATGTATGACAATTTACAGTGTTGGGCACGTTACTTTAAAATAGTAATTGGTTGTAGTTATCTGTTACTTCTCCCAAAAAGTCTGCGTCACAGTATGAAAAAGTAGCTAGTTAATGGGCAAAGTAATTACTGAATTACAAACAAATATCCAGGAAAACACATGTTTTTGCTTGTTTGAGTAAATAAGCCTGATTTAGCCACATAATGACCAATAGGTTGAAGAACCAGAGTTTACTTTCAACCTATGACCAACCAGAGCCCAGACACCGACACAACTGTACACAGCAACAACCGAGGAAAAAGTTACAACAAACAAAACAACTGACCTGGCGTCTTTCAGCAGCAGGTAATGGTCAAACAACGTGTTTACCAAACGCACAATGATATTAGAACATGTCGAGGCTAATGTCAGCTAACTGCTAAGTATATAAACATCACTGACTCGCCAATATCACCGCAGACGTCTCTTTAAGTCCACAAACACATGGCAGCTCCCGCATTTCACGAGTCGTCAAATAATGAAATATCTCCACAATGAAACCCATTAGTGTAAGTGAGTGTCCAGCTTACTTCTTCCAGTTTTGGATACCACGTGTGGAGCTTAAACCAATGAACATAAACAATGATCAGCTGCTCTCTCTGTCTTTGGAAAGAGACAAGAGGAGATTCTGACTGAGGGACGGTCTTCTACAGGCCGTAATAAAATAAATACCTGCGTTACTGGGACAGAAACGGGAACGTCGTTCTAACGAAGGAAATCGTAGCTAAATGTATTATTAATAACTGGAAAATCAACACAATTACTAACTTTTATTTGTAAACGCCATTAATCCCAACACTGGTTATAGTAATGCAGAACTGTCATCCTCAGAGTATCCACACTGGCCTGGAAGAAGTCTCACCTGGCTGTCCCCACATAGAGCCTGGGAGAAATCCCTTCAGCCCCACAATCACTAAGTTTACTGCAGCTCACTGATATTATTGTTACACAGACAATCGAGTAATAAAAATAAATGTGCACGCCTCAGAGTCCCAGCTGAGTTTTTAAACTTCTATCTGAAAACTTGAAGTTGACTGTTATTCATTGAACATTTACTTGACCTCTCAGACGTCTGTAGTATCTGAGGTCGGCACACTCAGAACACTATTACACTCGTGCTTGTACACGTTACACTTTTCCCGTGTTGTTTTTGGCTCCTACCCTGCACTACCTGCCTCGTGTGATATCCGAGTCATCTTTTAGGTAAAACACAACCCCTTAAGTATTTTCGTAGCCAGCTTGTTGTTCATTACTCCCTCAGTGCTATAGTGATTTGATGTTGTGACGCTTATTGCTCACACATGCTGCACAGTTGTAAGTACTTATGGTGGTGGCCCATGTCAGCTTTCCCCCGTCATGCCACTGCGCACACAGACACACAGGAGGGCTGTGAGTAGCTGCGCACAATGCTCTACAACAGGGCAGCACTAGTGTTTGCACTTGAATGGTCTTAAAATTGCAGTTTCCAAACTGGAACAAAACCGGAAAATAGAAAAAAAATAATAGTTTTGCCTTCAGTGTCTCCCCAAAAATTACTACGGGAACATTTAATGCAATATTAATCGGTTTTTGAGGTCTTGAATCCAAATCAAGAGGTCTTTAAAAAAGTCTTAAATTTCACATTGCAAACTGTGCAGGAACCCTGCCTGGCCGTTACAGAGCTACTGTTTGTTTGTTGTTTAAATAAAGAATTTCAAACTTGAGCGCAAGTCCTTGAAATATGACATCACAACAGATTTATTAAGTGTAGCATGGCTAACTGTACAACATTGGCAACTTGCCATGACCTGGGCTAGCATAGCTCACTGTATGCTGCCTGTAGAGGCCTGCACATCATCTGCTGCTGCTCCTTAGCATTGCGTGCTTGGACCTTGGTAGGCCCTCTGCCTGCCCCATAGCTGGCTAGCTTGTTTGATTTTATTTATTTGTAGAAAGTAGCAGAAGTAGCACGGGTTAATGCTATACCCATGCTAGCAGGGTGAGCAAAGAATTCCCACATCGCCATGGCGATGATAGCATTTTGTGGTCCATAAGCTTTGTCTTTAACCCTTCCAGGTCTCATATCTCCACGAGTACATGTCATAGAGACTTGCTGTTTTTTGCATTGGGAAGAGGAGGGTTGGGGCTTTACAATGAACCATATCCTTCTAGGCCTCCGGGTGGCGATGTAAGGTTGCGTTGAAAATTCGTGTCAAAAAGTGCTAAGTTAGCATTAGCTAAAACTGCTGCCCAGGGATTCAAAACGGTACTAGGGAAAACCTTGGGGGTTTTTTTGTCTGAAAATTTGAGTTTTTCATCCTGAACATGTGTCACTGTCACTGGTCAGCAACCATCTTGTTTTCTGTTTATATAGAACATCAGGGGCAAAAGTATGGAGTAACATTTGTGTCAAAAATGTGGGGTAACATTTAGGACCTTTTTTGTTGGGTTTTTTTCCTCGAAAATGCAAAAATATGGAGAATAAACAAAGATTTCACATAGGTCAGTTTTATAGCCTTCTATGTTTATAGAAGCATATTTTAGTGGAAGAATAATCAAAAAAGTGCTATGAGCGTCTACATTTTTTAGTGTTTTTTTTTGTCAAAAATGAACATTTCTACAGTAACTACAGCCTTTATCTTCCATCTCCTAGGCCTAGCCTGGGAATACCCAGGCTGCTCGCGCTCAAATTTCAATTCGAACTGCGAGACAGCCTGGAAAGGAAGACCGAAATCTTGGCATGAATCTGGGGACCAATCACAGCACGGGGTGGAACGGCAAGCCGATGACGCGTAAAAAACGCAGAAGTTGTAGTTGCCGCAGCAGACGCGAAGCTATCTTTCGATCAAGCATTAGATTGTGTTCTAAACACAGTAAATCGAAAATTTATATTAAAAGAAGAACAGCGTTTGGCTTTACAATATTTTATCACGAAGAAAGATGTTTTAGCCTTGCTTCCGACAGGATTTCATCTTCTTCTACGCTTTTTCACTCCTCGTCGACTTTCTGTCGTTCAACATACGTCATCGGGACTCGATACGATTGGCTGTGGACATTCGTAGCGGCCAATAAACGGCTAAGGACGATCGTAAACCACACCTCCCACACGAGAAAATGAACGGTTGTTTCCCAGACTAAATATTCACTTGTGATATTTAGTCTGGCACTAGCCAGGCTATCCTAGGCCAGGTCTAACACCACAAATCTTCTCTAGATCTGTCAGGTTTCGAGGCTGTCGCTGAACAACACGAAGTTTCAGCTCCCCCCAAAGATTTTCTATTGGATTTAGGTCTGGAGACTGGCTAGGCCACTCCAGAACCTTGATATGCTTCTTATGGAGCCACTCCTTGGTTATCCTGGCTGTGTGCTTCGGGTC
>OMNZ01017418.1:0-29319 GCA_900303255.1 Lesueurigobius sanzi
TAAGTAGCCCTTATGAACTGTGAATCCTAATAATCTATGGTAGCGAGGGTTAGCACACAGCTAGGAGGTCCTGGCTTTGATTCCTGGGTCTTGTGTAGGGCTAGGTATCATTATCCATTTTTTTTTCCGATACCACTACTTTGACAATATTTGGTTTACGATACCGATACCTGAACGATACTTTTTTCGATACCTATACTATAATATTGGTCACCTAGAACCATAAAGCAGAACAATGTATTTGCCTCATGTTGTTGAAGTTGTTTTACTGTATATTTACATGTGTGTACGGCACTTTGGCCAACTGTACAGTTTTTAAAGTGCTTTATAAATAAAGTTGGTATGGTATGGTATGGTAACAAAGGGGGTAATTTATTCCATTTGAGCTGAATCAACAAAGTAACTTTCTTTAATGCTTCTGTGTAGGTTCTCAGTTGCACAGGAGTTGTCCATCGTAGTCAAAGATTCTTCAGTTTTCATCTGTACTCTGTATAGTTGAAGTGTAGGAAGCTTCGCTATTTATCCAAAAAGCTTTGTCAGCGAATGAACAGAATTGGCACACTCGTGGGTCTCTTAAGGAGAACCCAGTAGGAGGAGTTAACCTCTAAGTCACACATTCAAGGTGTGAATAGGCCAATATGTTTTTTCCAACCTTTAAAACCAAGAGAGGTGGAACTTAGAGGTTAACTCCTCCTACTGGTTTCTCCTCAAGAGACCCACAAGCGTGTCAGTTCTGTTCATTCGCTGACAAAATTTTTGGGATGAAGAGAGAAACATCTTACACTTAAAATACAGAGTACAGATGAAGACAGAAGAACCTTTGACTTTCTTTAATGCTGTCTCAGGACCCGTCAGGCGTCAAAACTTGCTATTTAAAAGAAACGCACCAGTTTTTGTTACCATTTTTGTTAACAAACATTTTTCAATACCATACTTGTACCCAGCCCTAGTGTTGTGGGGCCTTTCTTTGTGGAGTTGTGGATGTTTTCCTGTGTCTTTATTGGTGTTGCTTCGGTTTCCCCTGCCTCTAAAAACATCTCGATCCAAGACCTCATGGAAAAAGAGATTGTGAAATCTCAGTGGGACTTTCAGGCCAAAAAAATATGAAATAAATAAAAGATTTTCAGTAGTAAATCAGCAGTCACTAACAATGAAAGTCAACATTATGAAAAGAGGCATATGCTGCATTGACTTTATATGACCACTGGACATGTGTAATATAATGATCTATTGTTCTATTTCATGAAATAAATGTAGGCCAATTGCTCGCTTGTGTATTTGTTGATTTAAAGGTACACTGCGTAACTTTTCAATAAGTACAATAAAACATGCATTTTACTCCAGATACTTTTTATTGTTGAAGAATACCTAAAATTGGTCAAAGAAACGTCTTTGCTGTGAGGGGCTCACCTCTCCTAAGACGTGACTTGCAAAATTTTACTGGGAGCGAGGACGTCATGGTGATGGCAACTAAAGGCAGCCAAATATGAGGTTTAGGTCCACTTTACACGATAACGCTCGGGGGTGACAAGCGTATAACATTTTAGCGGATGTCCATATCGTTTAGATGGTAACGGTGTTTTTGGGGATGAAAAAGCAAAAAAGTGAACCCACCCTCCAGCAGTGTTAATTTCATCAACTAAAATATTTCATCATAATTTTAGTCAAAGTAATATTTTTGCTGACTAAAATTAGACTAAAACTAAATGTAGCGGCCAGACTTGCCCTATGCAAATTCCGCTATGGCTACAGCGTTGAAGGCGTCTCGGACGCGTGTCTTCCAGCAGAAATAAAGTTCTGAGAATACGGCGTTCCACAAGTTTATTGTACAAATACAGACTCCAGAACTCCATGAAACACGGTCGAAAGACTGTTTACCTCCACAGTGCAACACCTGGGAGGCTCTTTCTCCCCCTTATATAGAGCAGGTAATTACGTACAAATTGAACATGGAGCACCACATAGTGGCAGGAGGATAAACAATGAATAAGGCACTGAAATGGCTCCAACGCTAAATTAAAGTTAGTTCATGAGACTATATCTATGACTAAAATATCAGATATTTTCGTTGACTAAAAAAAGACTAAATAAAATTGAAAAGACTTCAGTTTGAAAGAGCCTTGTATCATTTAAATTCTTTGCCAAAGGAACAGCTCTGTGTTTTGATCATGTGGGAGAAGCTCCATGAAGCAGAGAATATTATTAAATGTGATCAAAAACAATTATATAAATGTAAAGTTTACTCAATCCATTTCAAATCAGCAACAAATTGATGTGGAATTTGGACAGCACCAAAATTGTCAGATTTCTTCTTCGCCTTGTTGTATTCCAGCTCAGTGGTTGATTTGTTTACTGTATTTCGCGCTAGGAGTGAACAGGTACAAGAGAAGTAGAAAGATTCTACGCAGGCACTCTTAGAAGTGTTGCCACCTGGCCATCTGGCGTGTATACTGCATAGATAAATGTGAAATTTCACACACTTTTGCGTTTCCACTTGTATGCAGATTTCACCCAAAAACACTTGTCTAAATGCGGCCGAATGAAACGCCACTTTTGCGCTTTTGGTTCAGATGGTTCTCATGTAAAGGTAGCCTTGGTTTAATGTATTTATTGTGGATGTACTGTAATGGATGAGTGCATGAACATGTCTTGTTTTTTATTGTGCCTGCTCAGGTGCTCTTTTTGTAAATGAAGTTCCTAACGGATAAATAAAGTTAATTTGATTAAATAGTTCAAATTACTCATTCAAATCCATTCTTTGATTACCCACCGCAAAAATATCATTTTCTGTGACTAGCTGGTCATCAGAAGCATGTTTTGCATAGCTGGCAAAGGTATCATTCAAATGTTACAGTGTACCTTTAAGTTTTTTAGATTTACTTTCATTAAAACAAACAAACAAAGTCTATACAGGCAAAAATTCTTCAGTCTTCATCTGTACTCTGTAGTTGAAGTGTAGGACGTTTCGATCTTAGTCCAAAAATCGTCATCAGCTTAATAACAAGTTGAGCATGCTTGTGGGTCTCTTAAGAGTAAACCAGAAGGAGGAGTTAACTCTAAGTTAACTCCAAGTCCCTCCTCTCTTGGTGCTAAAAGTAGAAAAACATCTTAGCCTATTCATACTTAATATGACTCGTTACCTCTGTATTGTCTCACCCTGGGCTTAGTTCTAAATTGTCATAGACTGGGTCCAACCTGTAACAGAGACCTCCATTGCAATTCGTAGCTGGATTAGAGACCCACGAGCGTGCTCAAGTCGTTATTAAGCTGATGACGATCTTTGGACTAAGATCGAAACATCCTACACTTCAACTTAAGAGTACAGCTGAAGACTGAAGAATGTTTGCCTACGATGGACAACTCCTGTACGACAGAGAACCTACACAAAGTCTATACAGGGAAACTACATGGGTTTGACTAGTTGTAATTGTTCTAATACTGTGTCTTGCCTTTTCGCTGTCTCTCCAGGCAGTTTCAGGGTCACACGGACGGCGCCAGCTGCATAGACATCTCCCATGACGGGACCAAGCTGTGGACCGGGGGCCTGGACAACACCGTGCGCTCGTGGGACCTGCGGGAGGGCCGGCAACTGCAGCAGCACGACTTCACGTCACAGGTGCTCCTCCTCGCTCTCTCTCTTTGCGTCACGGTTTAGCCCCACATGACTCACTAACCCTGGCCTTCCCGTGGTGTCCAGATCTTCTCCCTGGGTTACTGTCCGACCGGCGAGTGGCTGGCGGTGGGCATGGAGAGCAGCAACGTGGAGGTGCTGCATCACTCCAAGCCCGATAAGTACCAGCTGCACCTGCACGAGAGCTGCGTCCTGTCCCTCAAGTTCGCCTACTGTGGTACGGACATTTTTCAGACTGAATATTAGTACTAGGATTTTACTTTACTTAAGTACATTTTATGATGAGTACTTTTTACTTTCTACTCCACTACATTTTCCAATTGGGTTAAAAGTATTTTATTTTCAAAGTGACCTGTCTACGACCCAGTTTAAAGTTGGTTTAGTGGTTTACTCCTTTATACCTTGTTTAGATCTGGTTTAGCCCTGGTTTAGTCCTGGTTTAAACCTGGTTTAGTCCTAGTTTAAACCTGGTTTAGTTGTGATTTAGACCTGGTTTAGTCCTGGTTTAAACCTGGTTTAGACATAGTTCAGTACTGGTTTAAACCTGGTTTGTTGTGGTTTAGTCCTGGTTTAGTCTTGGTTTAGACCTGGTTTAGTCCTAGTTTAAACCTGATTTAGTTGCGATTTAGACCTGGTTTAGCCCTGGTTTAGTCCTAGTTTAAACCTGGTTTAGTTGCAATTTAGACCTGGTTTAGTTTTGGTTTAATCCTGGTTTAGACATAGTGTAGTACTGGTTTAAACCTGGTTTGTTGTGGTTTAGTCCTGATTTAGTCTTGGTTTAGACTTGGTTTATACCTGGTTTAGTCCTGGTTTAGTCCTGGTTTAGTTGTGGCTTAGTCCTGATTTAGACCTCGTTTAGTCCCGGTTTAGACCTGAGTTAGTGGTTTACTTGTTTAGACCTGGTTTGATTAAATTATAAAAATAAAAATAAATCCTGCACATTAAACTCAAAATACTTTTACTTTTTACTTATAAAGTACATTTTACAGTGAATACTTTTATACTTTTACTTCAGTAGAAATTGAATCTGATACTTTTACTTTTTTTGGTCCTGTATCTGTACTTTTACTTAAGTAAGAATATTGAGTACTTCTTCCACCTCTGGGTCACGTCCAGGAGCAGTGACATTTGAGAGAATATTGTAGAGGTCTAAACACTGCAAAAAGGGATATCTTGTTTGAAATACTGTAATTAAGTCAATTTGACCTTAATTGGAGTAATTCTACCAATGGAATTTTTTTGCAATTAAAATGAGAAAAAACAACTTATGCAGTAAAATTAGAAAATTTGGACTATTTTTAGCTCACTTTTTGCAGTGAACTAGAATTGTACATAGTTTTATACGTAGTAAGACCTCTGTGGAGACATATTTCATTGTCAGTAGAGAATTATCATTGTTCCTCATAAAATGCTGCCCTTGTGATTCACTAATTGCCACTTTGTTCGGGATTAATCCTGCAGCCCTGTGTGTACGAGCACTCGACATGCTTGTACACAGTTGGATGTGCCTCCACTGGGGAAATAAGTGTAAAAATGGATTAAAAACTTCTTCAATTAAATGGATTTATGCAAATGTTGAGTAGTTTGGACAAAGATTGCAAAAGGAACAAGCATTATTGCCCTTAGAATCAGAGAAACCTCACCTGCACGCTTGAATTTAGTCAAAAAAGTCAAATTACAGAAAAGGATGCTCGTTCCATTTGCGATCTTATTTTAAAACAGTTCAAATCTACCAGAAATCATTATATAATCTACTAAAATAAACCGTTTTAAGTCAATTACTCTCTACCAGTGTTGTCAGAGGGCTATGTCAAATATTGCACCTTCCTTATCCCTGTTAAAATCCACAAGCGAAAAGGTTTCATCTGATAATCGACAGCAGTGATAAGCAACTTCAGGCCAAATCCAGCCCACTAGTTTATATCCTCTGGCCCCACAGGTAATATAATTGGACACAACAGAGTCTAAACTGCCATAATACTAATAAAATAGTGAAAATACAGTATTATTGATCAATTTTCCTGGGAAATGACCAGCACAGCCCCCATAGTTTATGTGGGCAACAACACTACCTATTCATCAAAGCAATGCGGTCACCATGGATTATCACCCCCTCATCTTGGATTATCTATCTGGAAATAGTCCCACGAACGAGCAAACTTGCCCTACCCCTGATGTATAGGCATATGTTTTGTTACTTCATAATAATAGTAAATGAAATATAAATTAAATTGTGGTATCTAGTGAGCAGAAAAGAAACCTGCTCTGATAGTAGTTCAGCTTTGGGAGCCCTTGCGTTTGCATATAGCTAGAAATTGCTCTCATTACTATTGAATACCATTAGAATATCTCTCATTCTCCGGTGCTTTTTGTTTGTTGTGTAGGTAAATGGTTCGTGAGCACAGGGAAGGACAATCTGTTAAATGCTTGGAGGACTCCTTACGGCGCCAGCATATTCCAGGTACGTGTGGATCAATAGCTCCGTCTGAGGCAGAGTGTGTGCAGTGTCAGTGAAAAATGAAACTCAGAGGCTTTGACCTGACAGAACTTTGTTTGTGCAGCTCTGGTTGGCACAAGTGGAGAGACTTCTAATAATTAAATCTGATTCTGAATACTCTCGGTAACACTTTAGATTACTGACCACTACATACTGTGGCCTAACAAGGTCATTACTCTATACTTTCCATGTAATACCAAGATATTTACACTCCTATTACTTTAGTAACATACTTATATCTGGTATTGGACCACTACATACTGTGTACTACATACAAGGTAACTACCACATAAGTGCTCAATACTTTCCATGTAAAACCAGTTACACCCCTATTTCTGTAATAATACTGTAATTTTGAAGTTTGTACTTTACATACTATGTAGTAACAGAGTAATTACAAAGTATTTACTGTATACTTCCCATGTATTACCAAGATAGTTACCACTACATACTATGTACTAAAGGATATTGACCAGTAACTGCATTTTAAGTACAACATTATAATAGGTTACTAGTCAATATCCTTTAGTACATAGTATGTAGTGGTAACTATCTTGGTAACACATGGGAAGTATAGAGTAAATACTTTGTAGTTACCTTGTTACTACATAGTAGTGGTACAAACGTGAAAATTACAGTATTATTACAGAAATAGGGGTGTAGCTATCTCGGTTTTACATGGAAAGTAGTGAGTACTTATTTTGTAGTTACCTTGTTAGTACATTATACAGTATGTAGTGGTCCAATACCAGATTTAAGTCATTACATAGTAATTACAGAAATAGGCGTGTAACTATCTTGGTTTTACATGGAAAGTATTTGTAGTTACCTTGTTAGTACATTATACAGTATGTAGTGGTCCAATACCAGATTTAAGTCATTACATAGTAATTACAGTAATAGGAGTGTAAATATCTTGGTATTACATGGAAAGTTTAGAGTAATTACCTTGTTAGGCCACAGTATGTAGTGGTCAGTAATCTAAAGTGTTGCTATACTCTCTATCGAGGAAAACCTGTGGGTTATTATTTGAGTGTCCTCATGAGTGGCACTGGGTAAACTAAGGTGGAATAGATATTAACAAGTAGGCCAGTGCTTGTCCAGTCTAATGTGTGTTCCTCTCTCTCTCTCTCTCTGACAGTCCAAAGAGTCCTCCTCCGTGCTGAGCTGTGACATCTCCACTGATGACAAGTACATTGTGACAGGTTCTGGAGACAAGAAGGCCACTGTGTATGAAGTGATCTACTGAGCTGCTGCTGTGCACTGCAGTCAAACACTGGACTCCTCCGAATGTTTGGGCCTGACTGTGAAGGGCAGAGACTGGACTGAAGCCCTGTGCCCACTCAAGGCTAATGCTTGTACAGAAATACTCCTTGAGGCACTAAGAAGACAGTATTGTCAGGCAGTTTGTTTTTTAAATTCTTTTTATGTGGAGTGAAAGGTCCCTGACTTATTGAAGCGGCGCTTCAGCCTGTGAATACTGTACATAATCGAGTAATAAAAGCTCTTTTGTAGATTTTTATTTGGAGTCCTGTTTCGACTCTGATTGATCCATCTGGTTTTCATCATTTCCTCTGCATCTGTCGGAAGAGATTAATTCTGAGACTTAGTAAAATAATAATCTGGTGTTTCGTGTTACTTGTTCAGGGTGACCTTTTAATACATTTAATTTGGATTTATATCTTTGAACGCATTCTCTCTGCTGCAGAACAACACAAGTGTTTCATCATTTTCTGCAACCTCCTGGATATAGAGGGGAGCAGCGGAAAGGTTAACGCCCCTTTTTGGTCCATTGAGATGAATGGGGAAACATCGACATTTACGTCTGTAAAAATAACATTTTATGTGTTTTATATATTTGTCTAATATGAAAGAGAAGCAAATTAAGAGATTTGTTGTTGAAGATTCACTGAGGACAGTTAATGTTTTAAAGTGGGCTAAAGTTAGCAGGAAGTTAGCATGTTCGGACTTCAATATGAACTGTTTAGCCCGTCATAGTGACTTAATTTGATAAAATCCAAGGTTGTTGTAGTTTGCTTATATAACTTGAGTAATTTTGCAGCTTCTTTTGTTTCAATATTCTTCGTTCTTTACCTATTTAAGTCCAACATGCTAACTCCCTGCTAACTTTAGCCCACTTTAAAACATTAACTGCCCTCTCTCAATCTTCTACAGCAAAACATCTCTTCATTTGCTTCTCTTTTATATTAGACAAAGATATAAAACACATAAAATGTTGTTTTTCATATGTTAATGTGAACATCTCAGCTGATATTTCCCCATTCGTCTCAATGGACGCCTCTGGTTTCACCTAAAAGGGGCGTTAACCTTTTCGTTGCTCCCCAACAAAACTACCCCACTCTTTTTTGATGATGACCATGATTTTGGATATTTCTGAGATGGATGTCATTCCTGTCACACTCACATATTATTAAGCCTGCTTTGAGTAGCACAACAATGACAGTCTGTGCCTCTGGGTGGAGGGGACACTCAGTGCCACTGTCTTCCCCTGTTATCTTCATGATGATGATTTTCTATTGAATTTCAAACAGCGAGTCGCACTAAAGCAAGTCAATAGCGCTTGTCGCTTTGACTGTACAGTAATCTGCGGTGGTCACTGGGGTACAAGCACGTATTCATCCACAGCAGGAGTGGCACTTGGAGTTCACAATGAGGAGGATCTGGGTTTCCATGCCGCACCACTCCAAACATGACGCAAGCGCTGCTCTCGAGAATGTGGAGAGGCCTGGAGAGCTTCTGGGCCGGACGGGTGAATGGTGCTCCTGTGTAGAGCTGCCTCTTCACTGTGCTTGTTGTTGTCGGGTAGGAGCGCAGCCCTATGCTTTCAGCCTAAGCCCACTGCCACACTCGGCTCTCACGGCCCATAGTCCTCCAGCGCCAGCTTCCTGTGCACCGTGCATTTGTAGCTTAAGCCCCCTCCTCAAGTGCAATTTCTTTTTCCTCTCATAATCAAACAGATGAAAGCTTGTACTTGGAAGTTCCTATTCTCCGGCTCTGGAGGGCTCATTGTGTGGCCTTCCGCTGATCCGTTCTCGGAGAGGGCTTTCAGGCGGTTCTCATGCGGAGCACGGCAATGACAAGAGGAGTGTTTTTCTTCACCAAAACCTATAACATCATCCATTACACAACTCTTCCAAAGTTCAAACTTGCCAAAATCTTCTTGTTTCTCCTCTTATCTGCTCTAAAACTGTGATCTTTTACACCGTTTTCAAGCTTTTAAACATGTTGCCCCCTGAAATAACACAGTATTTCATTCATAATGGTAATGAATTCAATCTCAAAACACTCTAGTGAGGCTTTCCTTGACCTTCCTGATTTCAAAACCCATACATCTTTACTAGACTTTCAATCGTTTCAATTTGACATCACAAAGCATGCATCGATTTTTTAACACGCTTCCCTCTTCCATGTGTCCTCTCCTGATGTGCAGAAATTACAATCATCTTTTCATTGCTTTTAACTTATAAAACACGAAATTCCAATGTGGTGTCTATTTCAGCGAGCCGTAATTGAGCATAATGTGGAGTTTCCATGTTCTTCCCGTGTCTCAAGGTGCTCCAGTGTCCCCCATCAAGCTAAAACATGCACAATAGGCCAAATTCTCCATGGTATTGTCCTGACCAAGCCCCATTCAAGATCTGGATATGGATCCCCGGATGCTGCTCAGTCAAGGGAGTCAATCCACACCCCCTTTCTCCACATTTGTATTGTTTTTTTTAGCTGATATTGTCTGTCAACGATGTCTGCTATGTGCACAGTGCTTCATTTGTCAATCATTGGTCACAGGAAGACTTTTCGACCACTGTATTGTATGGGATTGGTGGAACAGGACAAAACTATTACCTGTACACTCTCTTTACGCTGTATGGTCATACATTTGTGCCTGAGTTTGAAGTTTGAAGTTTAGTTTATTTAGAAGGACAACGTGCAGTTACATTAAAAAGATGGCTGCACCAGATTTAGCACCATTCTACTTTCCATCCGTAGTCCCCAACAATACAATCAATTTTCCAAAATAGTTTCCAGATTCTTTATCCCTGAAAATTGATACATCTTTATGGTAACATTCAACTTAACGGTTTAACTGATTTATTTGTTTAGTCCTGGTTTAGTTCTTGTTTAGACCTGGTTTATACCTGGTTTATACCTGGTTTAGACCGGAGTTAGTGGTTTACTTGTTTATACCTGGTTTAGTCCCGGTTTATACCTGGTTTAGTCCTGGTTTAGTCCTGGTTTAGACCGTGTTTATGCCTTAGTAAGAGGTTTACTTGTTTAGTCCTGGTTTAGTCCAGGTTTAGTCCTGGTTTATACCTGGTTTAGACCCGAGTTAGTGGTTTACTCATTTATACCTGGTTTAGACCTGAGTTAGTGGTTTACTCGTTTAGACCTGGTTTAGTCCTGCTTTAGACCTGGTTTGACTCAAAGGATTAAAAAATCCTGTACATGCAATACTTTTACTTTTTACTTATAAAGTGCATTTTACAGTGCATACTTATATACTGTACTTATACTAAATGCTTGGTCCTGTATCTACACATTTACTTCAGTAAGAATATTGAGTACTTCTTCCACCACTGAAAATATGACTTAGGTCTATGACCTAGGACTAAGTCCTGGTTGATCCTTGTCTGTAATCCTAGAAACTCGTCTGATCAAGAGAAATCCCTGGAAATGCCATTAGAAAACATTTGACGTGCCAGTAATGTCCTTACTGTTCGCCTTGGGCACATGAGCTACTAAAAACAAGGCTCAGTTCTGTGAAATCACATCGCACAAAGGCTGCGCTCCTCACAGCGGGAGAGGGACGGGCCTCTCTCGGATGGTGTTGTCATGGAAACAGGCTTCCACTTCTTCTTCCCTTCTTCTTCTTTTCTCTCCATTTCACACACACTCCACTTCCTCCTGGGGGGGAGATAAGCAGAGGTGGTGTGGCCCCCAAAGCCTGAGATAAGCCCACGGTCATCAGCCTAGACCTGGACCCAACATGGCCGCGGTGCGGGATGAGAGGCGGGATTCATCAGGATTAGAGCGAGGTGCGATGTGGTGCACCCTCACGTTTGTCGGAGGCTCAGACTGGAGGTTATTTCAGATACAAGGCAGGGGAACTGGTGGGTAATCCTCAGTCAGTACAGAGTTAGTCGAGTACTGCAAAAAGCATGGGTGTAAAGGACTTTGATTGAGAATATTAATCTTGCTTTGAGTGGTTTTCACTTTTTCCCCTAATCTAATCTAGATTACTTGGCTTGTTTCATGACATTTCTGATTGGTTCTAAGTTATTCTCAATTGAAATGAGAAAAGTAAAAAAAATCTGCTTGAATTCCCAAATATTTAACCTTATTCTGAGTAATTTTGACATGCCAAGTAAAATTATCTGCCAATGGAACAAGTATCTTTGCACTTAAATTAAGCACTTGCACTAATAATTGGATAATAAATCAAAATTTACTTATGATATGCTTTTTCTTATTATAAGTGCAAAAATACTTACTTGGCAAGTCAAAATGACTCAGAATAAGGTCAAATATTCGGACTTCAAGCAAATTTGACTAATCCGGATATGACTTTTTGCAGTGTACCATTATGGACTTAAATGATGAGATAATTCATAAAAGGGTAAACTTCAAACAAAGTAAAAACGTCATTTTGGCTCCATGATTAATCTGGTTTGATAGCATTGATATCGTAAAGCTGTAATATGCACGTAACATTAGCTCTGTAAGCCATTGAATCAACACAGCTTAACATCTTTGGGCCTGAAGAGAATTGGAATATTTTTTCAAAATGCCGGCCATCTAAGCCTCGAAATATCCAGCTGTGTCCATTTAGTGGACTCTGGTTGTGTATCATCCTGAATGTATGAGTATTCTTGTTGAATTATCAGTCTGGAACGGCTCTCGTTGAAATAGTTTGGAAGGTGATGGACTGATTGGCCAAAACACAATGAGCTTGAGCCATTGACAGGCTCAGAGAAGATGCTTCAATTCTAAAGTCATATAGTGCAAAAACAAAGATTTTTATGTGTGGCAACATTCCTTGTGTTTTGTTGGCATTGCCGTGTTGTTAACATATGATATAGTTCTTGTTGTTATTGGCAAATGTAAAACCTCATTGTGACTCAAAGGAATCAGCGGGCCAGGCCCGTTCATAGTTGGAGCCCGAGACAAGAAGGTTTTCACTTCTTTTTTCCTGCACTGTTTTTTGTTGTTATATAGACTATCAGAAACATCCATCTTCTTCCGCTTATGTTGCTGGGTCATGGGGGCAGAAGTCCCCCGCGACCCAGCGTCCACAAGAGGACGGCTCACGACGCTCCTTCACCTCTGGGTGACGTAACAGTCCTTATGATCTCATCATGAGGAGCTTCTGAACCGCTCTTGGTCTGACACGTCACCGAAGACGTGTTTACCATAGGAGACCCAACAGGAGCACAAAGCCCCAGACAACAGAGCTCCTATTCGGGAGCTCAAACCCCTCCACCATGATAAGGTGGCAGCTTAGATATAGAAGAACAAAAACAGTAGGTTTCCCTCTCCCACATTTGCTGGTTCCTGATCGACACATTGAAAGAATATTCTTCTAAAAAAAAAATCCTTATTTGTGACTTGGCCTCAAACTTGAACTATAATATAAATTATCTTCACAAATTCAATTTCAATGACTCACTCAGATTTGGACTCAGAACATGGAATGCAGGGAAAACTAATCTAAAAAATCATATGACCTTGATTTGAGTAAGTAAAAAAACTCATCTGCCATTGGAAAGAGCTTATTTGCACCTAAAACAAGAAAAAACATGTTGTTGTACCTAAAATAAATTTAAATTTCTTAAAGCACATATAAATTTGATCATGAATCACATTTTCCTTGAAATAAAGAGGAAAATCTCTTACCGTTAGCAGATTTTTAAGAAGCTTGAATTACTCAAAGTTGAGTAAAACATACTTAATCTCATCAAGATGTATATTTTTGGATTTGGACTCAGACTCGAACAATGAGGACTCGTGGGCAACTTAAGCTGGAAAAATCATGACTCAACTGCCACTCTTTCGTTGCCTGTGTTCTACCAAAACCAAAGACGGCTAGATGCTGTTTAATCGGTTTACAAATTTGTGCCAGAGGATAATTCAATTGAAGTAAAACATATAAAACATCTGCTACAAGTGGCAAGTATCCTGCTCTCCATTCTTCTCTGGAGTTTGTCTGGTCTGCCTCATTGAACAGTCAACTTCAGACGCACCACAGAACCTGACATACGATCACAATGACCAGGGCTAATATTCACCACAGACTGTCTTTCAAAAAAAAAAAAAAACCCATGGCACACAGATATCTTGTGTCTGAAAGCGCTGGGGAGGCCTGTCTGTCAAGCTGAACACGAACACTGGCGGGTTAATAGAATCCAGAGGCTCTCGAAAACCATCTCGGCGCAGATACAGGCGACGGGAACATGACAGGAGCAGGAGGATCGCCCACGTGCTGCTGACTGAGAAAAGACAGTCTCCTCCTGGCAGCGGCTAAATGTACAATTACAGAGATCCAGATTCACCCAGGCTTTTAACGGTGTGTCCTTGACAGATAAAATGCAGACTATAAGCACATGCAGCAGAGAAATGACTGTGATTAATGCTCAAAATAATAGCTATTTTCAGAAGTGGCGAATTCTCCTTTACATTTGCTCAGTTGTGTGTCCTTGTGTGACGTGTTGAAGCAATTGTGCATCGCTGAGTAGGAGATAAGACTTTACTTGTGACAGCAGCTCTTAAGAACACACAGGGAGGTGCAGATGCTAGCAAAAGTGGCAACATGTAGTAATAATAATAAAAAAGGTCTCATATGTACAATGGGTAAGCAGTGCACAGCAAAAAGTGATATCTTGATAAGTTAAAAATACTCAAATTCAGAATGTTTTACTTTATTGCCAATAAATCTGTTAATGAACCAGTATTTTTGCACTTAATATAAGAAAAAGCATACAATTCCAAGTAAATGTGCGTGGTGTGTTTTTCTCAATTGAAGTGCAAAAACACACAGATAATTTTACTTACCTCAACTTACTTTACTTACCTTAACTCAAGTCAAGGGCTAATATACTTACTTCAAGAACATGTAATTGTTTTTAGATTACTTTACTTTTTGCAGTGTCTATATCTCATAGTCAAATAGAACAAAATATAAATATAAGATCAGGGCTGTCAACTTTTGAATAAACCGAGTTTTCACAGGTCCGCGATATGAGGGCCGCGACACCCGCAGATTTTCCTAAAACGCTGGCGAACATTCAATGTTTTTTAATTTTGGGCGTATACATAACGAGTCCACAACTTACGCCCAACGACAGCCTAACTTATGCATAGTGCACGGCAGTGTATATACCGATGATATGAGACAAGCCATGAAGTCTGGAGGAGTATTGACTATACTATACACCATTATACGCTAGCTGTAAGTTAGAAACACGTTCAGTAAGTTCTGTGGTCGTCTGGAACACGTGAAATACGCCTGCATACGCCAATGTGCGTTGGAGATAAGTTCTTTATAAGTTACGCATAAGTTATGCATAAGTTACACACAAGTTACTCATAAGTTTTGTATAAGCTAGACATCTCCACGAATTTCGACGTATGAGTAACTTACAATTAACGTGTGTCAACGATCACAGAACTTGCCTGTAAGTTATGCCCCACGTATGCAGGACGTATGAGCACATGCCAGCATACTGTACGTTGAGAAATTTTGAGCATGCTTAAAATTTCTCGGCGTACTTGCCGTATGTCGACTTATGCCAGCGTGCTTCAGCGTGCTCATAACTTATACATAACTTACCCGACGTACGCCAGCGTATTTGACAAATTTTTCAGACGTCATCATACGCTGGCTAAATCGTCAAGGTGTGACTGCCCCTTAAAACTATCTCTGCATTTTACAAAATTGCTCAGGGATTCAAAACTTGGGAGTTCTTTTGTCTGAAAACTTGACTTCTTACTCCTGAAAATGTGTCTCTGGTCAGCTGCTATCTTGTTTTCTGTTTATATAGAACATGGAGGACTAAAGTATGGCTAAAAATCCTATAGTGTGTGTCCAGCTTTAGTTAGATTACAAATTTCTTTATTAGTTACATTCAGCAGCTGCCGAAAACACCTTCAATGCCTCAAAATACAAATGACAACCAATTTTGCCAATACTCATAAAGTGAATTTTAACAGTAACATCAATATTTGTGTGGTGAGTCGTCGTCAGGCTAAAGACGAGACGCAAGAAGAAAGCAAATATATCTTTTTACTAAGGAAAAACTATAAAAAATAGTAGCTCATTACTTGGATAAGTAACTTTAATATAATTACTGGTTTTACATTACACGTTACTGAAAATACTGGTCATATTAGAGTAACTAGTAACTAAGAAACTCGTTACTGACATTACTCATTATAGATAATGAAAAATATAGTAATTTTACCACAAATTGTTGTTGAAGAAACATTAAAAGGTGCATTATGTAACTGTTTATCTGAAAGAAAAAAAAAACCTTGATATTAGTGTGTGTTTGATGTTTTAGTGGCCCAGTGGCTGTTTAGGTGCAGCATGGGCTGCTTTCCATCACAGCTCCATGATGCTTTCCATGATGCTCCAGGATCCACTGTTTTTAGGATTTTGTACAGAAACCTCCCAGGAACCCCAAACTATTGATCCTGGAGCAACACAGAGGCCGCTTACAGCCACTGGGTCACTAAAAGTGAAATATGGACTCACATCAAGGTTTTTTTTTTCAATAAAAAGTTACATAATGCACCAGAAGGATGTACAGCTGAAATTGTGACCAGAAAAATCCAGTACTAATCATTTTTAACCAACTTATGGTTGTGTTTTTATATTTTTTCAGTATAAATGGTGAAAAGAAAACCGGCAACCGACAAGATGAGAACCACTGGTGCCTTTGGTGTCCTCACTTTCTGTGTTATAATATTTGGTGTCCTACTGTTTTGGGGCTAAAACAGCATATGCAAGGTTCTATAGGGGTCTTTATCTAACATAAGTGCTAATTTCTCACGTCCGACCCTCCATGTCCCACCACATCACACAACTTGTCCTACTTTTGTACTTTTTGAGGTGGTCAGGTGCCTGCTGGGAAATACTGCAAGCCGTCTTTCTTCACGCACAGAAGTTAGACGCTTTTTACACAGTTTACGTAGTCAAACATAAAACCAAACGTGTTCAAAGGTGTTTTTAAAAGCCTGAATTATGCATAATAGGACCTCAAAGTAAGCTGCTGAAACAGAGGGGTAGATGAGGAAAAGAACGCTCTGGGAAAAAAAAAAGTCTTTATTCGGCGCCCTTTAGCTTGACAGCGCTGGCAAACCATGGTTACAAAGGAAATGAAAAGCACTAGCATTAGCATGTGAATGGCCTGGCTTTTTGTGACTGCGTCCAGAAAGCTAAAGAGCTCTGATTCGAAGGATATTTAACCTCCATTCAGACGGCGACAAAGGCCCGCTGTCCCGCTGAGGGCTGCTCCGCTCTGATTGGGGCTGGCTCCATTAGTGGCTGTTGTAACGTGCAGCTATGTGTGTGGTTAGGGATCACAGAGCACACTTATTTTTGCTTGATTTATTTATTTGATTATTCATTTGTTGGCTTGTTTGTTTACGTTGCACAATGCCGATAAGTTTTAATTAGGAAACCTCACACAGACATGTTGACCTTGCACCTACTGTATGCGGCAAATTATGTCAACTTATATAACTGCATTAGATCAGGGTCATTAAACCCGGTCAGTTTCCCCCGGGCCCCAGCATCAGCCCACGAAGGAGTCCACTCTTAATTAAAAAATAGCAGAAAATGGGAAAGGAGGGGGCCCGTGTAAACACTTCTTGCCCCGGGGCCCGGCAAGTCTGTTGATGGCCCTGCACTAGTCACACAAATCGCTTTACATTAGGGAACCACTCTCCCATTCACACCTCTTATTCATACACCAGTGTACGCAGACACCGGAGGCCGAGGTGGGTGAAGTGTCTTGCCCAAGAGCACAACAGCAGCGTCTGGTTCGACGACCTGCTTGACCATCTGAGCCACTGTCTCACACAAAGGCTACACAAGTTTTCTTAGTTAATTTTGTACAGCCGTCAACTCATTAACACTGTTTTGTTTTGATCTCATTATTATTTTGATACCTGCAGGCTTTATTATTGTTCATGTTATAATTACTATTACCTGTTGTTTTTGCTTCTTTGATGACAATTTTCCTGACTTTGTGCACCCCCCTGTGTGATTCTGTCCTAAGAGCTGTTGTGACAAGTAAATTTCTCCATTGTGAGATCAATAAAAACTATCTTATCTTATCTTATGTTAATGGCATGTCTGCATATTCCATGACGATGGAAAATGTAAAAAATGATTCCTGATAAGAGTATTGTTATCCCTGTGATTACTCAGTGTTGGAAAAAAGTATTACCCGTAAGTGAAAATACAACTGATATATGAATAGTATGGAGGACCCAGACTGCCAAAACTATAAATAAATAAATAAATAAGTAGAAACGTTATACTAATTTCATTACTGAATTTGCAAACAAATACACACAATTAAATTAAATGGTTTCCCTTTGTCTCCCTATACATTTATTTAAGTATTCATATATTAAAATATTTATTTATGTATAGTTTTGGCAGTCTTGGGCCTCCATAGGATACATATGTTGTATTTTCATTCAAATTGTCGTATTTTGTGCCATAAACTATGATATGTATAATCACTAGTAGTACTTCTTCAGGTAGTACTGAGTCATCTGAAATTTTAGACTTTATTCATTTTGTTTGATATAATTTAGTTTTGTCTTTATGCGTTTAAGTAAGGTGTGTTTTATGGTTTAGACATGGTTTCCACTCAGTTTAGACATACAGTGAATTGGCCTAGTTTAGGTCTATTTTTTCATCCTTTTTAGACCAGGCTTAATCTTGATTTGATCTTGTTCTAGGCCTGGTGGTATTTGGATGGACTGAACTTTTACAATACTTGGCGTGAAAAGTTTGAGAACGACTGGAAAAGGAACATTTTTGTACAAGAATTAAATATTTATAAGTGCTATACCTGACTTTTAACCAATATGTGACGAAAAAGGTAAACCCCTTTTCGTCACATATTACTACTATTTGGGTTGACCATAGACAACATCAACAAATCATAATAGCATGAAGACTTCACGCATCAGGCTGATTTTTTTCCACAAGGTACTATTTTTTTTTACAACATATTGTTATGGGGCAAAAAATAAAATAATAAAAATGTCAGGTATAGTGCCTTTAACCAGGGGTGTCCAGACTTTTTTCATCAAACTTTTTTTTTATTAAAGAGTAAACAGCATTGAGGGCCACAGGTCGGTGTCAAGTTCACAATAAAATATTAGTTTTTCTAGACTTTAATTGTGTAGGATCGTTCAGAATTTGCATTTTTGAGCACCCCTGCCTTTAAGTAATATAATATTACTAAGGCCATACATGAAAGTATTGCTTCATAAAAAATAACTCGTCTCAATACAATTCCGTCCAAAAGTTCCTCAAATAAAGTTAATTGAGTAAATATAACTGATCATTACCGCCTGTAAATCCTCCTACGCTGGTATTCCTTTTTACAGACTGATTGAAATTCTGCTCATGTTCATTTTTTTTTTTCCCTTCTCTGCCTTTTTGATGAGGTGCACACTACACTCGCTCAGCAGCCTCCAGGGCCCGTCTCTGGGTCTTTAAATACAGCACAGCTCAATAATTGTGCAGCTAGCTTCATCACTCCATCCCCAGGAATGGCTCCACGCTTGGCCGCCCGCTCTCTCTACAACACGGTCTGTGCTGCATGGGCTGATCCACTCATTGTGCATGCAGCAGTGTGAAACAGAGCCCCCGCCTGGACGCCCGCGCATAAATAACCACCCGGACATAAAGTGCTGGGAGGATTTTCTTTTTTTTTTTTTTTTTTTTTTTTTTGCTGCTGCTGCTGCTGCTGAACGATTGGCAACGTTTTAAATGCCTCTGCTCCGACAGTCAATATACGCTCAGCCCATTCAATTATGCGGAGGCCGGTGCTCATTAACGGAAGCCTGACCTTGACATGGCCGCCCCCCCTCCCTCCTTCGACAATGGCTCTCATATTGGCTGGAATTCTATGCATATCAATAACGTTTGCTTTGTAATTGAAGATGTCATGTTCTGAGGCCCGTGAAGACAAAGGCTGGCCCTGAGCAAATGAAATGGTAGCCTACTTTTTCAATAAAGGTATAGGCTGTTGTTGTTGTTGGTGAATATTTCATGAGCGTGACCTATTTCCAGCGGTGGAAAGCAACAAAGTAAGACATTAGGTGCTTTTATATATATTTTATGATGAATACTTTTATTTCACTACATTTTAGAGGCGGTTTGTGTGCTTTCTATTCCTTGACATCTTTGAGCTGATGTAAAAGTGTGTTGAATAGTGGTTTAGCCGCATGTGTTTTCACAGCGGTAGATGATTCTAAAACTGCTGTTCTTTTCAGAAACGTCCGAATTTTAAAATCAAAAACACCAGCGGCTCATTCAGCCTCTGTTTGACCTGGTTTAACCTTGCTTTAGACCTGGTTTAACCTTGCTTTAGACCTGGTTTGAACCTGGTTTAGACCCGATTTAACCTTCATTTAGCCCTGCAGTCCTGGTTATACAAAAGCATAGTTCTTCCTAAGAATAACGCAGATTTAACATTTCAATTGTTTAATAATTCTGTGTGAGATGCTTTTACTTTTTGCTTTTAAAGTACATTTGGAATTTTAATCTGATACTTTTACTTTACTTAATTTAATGTACTTTCATTCCGGTTCCCACATATTTTTATTGGTTGTAAAATAAATAAACAAAAATTGTAATGCTGATTTTACATAATTTAAGCTTTTCAGTCTTCATCTGTACTCTGTAGTTGAAGTGTAGGATGTTTCATCCAAAGAACTTCATCAGCGCTGAAAAAAACATCTTACCCTAAGTCAGGGGTTTCCAAAGTGCGGCCCGGGGGCCAAATGCGGCCCTCAGACCAATTTTTGGTGGCCCAGAAGCTTCTTGTTGAACTGGCATTTTTTCTGCAAATTTAATAATACTACACATTTAAAACCTTAAATACTAAGACTTTATTGTGACAAAGAGCTTGCATTAAGGTTCCAGACTAAATATAGGTGGTGGGAAAGGTTTAAACCTTGCTTAAATTAACTCAGTTGAATGCTTAACTATGCTGGTGCCCGGTCTGTGGCCCTCCATGCCGTATATACCTCAATATGTGGCCCTTGATGTTTGGACACCCCTGCCCTAAGTCATCTAAGTGATGAGGTGAGAATGTAGTGTAAGCCCCACCTCTCTGCTAATAGAGGTGGGACTTACAGGTAAACTCCTCCTACTGATTCCTCATAAGACCGACGGGTGTCAAGTTTGCTCAGTGCTGACAAAGTTCTTTGAATGAAGAACGAAACGTCCTACACTTCAACTACAGAGTACAGATGAAGACTGAAGAATCTTTGCCTACGATGGACAACTCCTGGATGACTGAGAGCTTACACAGTAGGCTAAAAGTTGTTTATGTTTACATTTTTTGTTTTAGTTCTTTAGTTCTCAAGCAGCAGAATGAGCAGATCCTGGCTAAAATGAACTTGGCATGAGCATAAAGAGACTCTCTTCTACTTCCACAATCCTCGTACCTACTGTATATCCCCAATCAAGTCCTAATTTTGCTCGTATACCACCTCCAAAACCTCTGTGACTGAATTCTGGAGGTTCTTAGCTTTCAAATGAGGAATGGCACTAATAGTAAAACTTGTGCTTGTGTCCTCAAATGCAGCTTATGGCAACAAATAGGAACACATCAGCTATACCTTAAAATCGTATTGAAATACTGTTTTTTTTTTCAGTATAGACAGCAGCTCCACTCTGGCTCCTTAAAATAAGTATTTACATTTCAACAAAAGCATAACACAAAACAAATCTGCACAGTTCATCCCTTACTTCCAGAGCCAGGTCTAGTAGGGGTTGCCATGTTCCACAGAAAGTGTCCAAGTTGCCCTTTATAAGGACACTAAGGTGCTCCCTGGAAACCTTCAAGTGCATCTCTTTACCAGTGTGTCCTTGTGTCCTGTAGCAGTTTGCTTTGCTGTGTCAGGTATAAAAGTTTACATCTTGTTTATTTTACACTGATTCCTGTTCTAGGATATTATAATATATACAAATGACTTTATCTTTTTGTTAAAATACAGTAGTTTGCCAGGTTGGAGAATGGCATTCCTATTGCCGATGTAGCCACAAATTGGGATCAACGTAAAAAAGGTTGCACTGCCCTATAATAAATTGCTTTTGCATAACCATTTGCATATTGTTCATAATTCATAAGTCATGTTTCACACTGACATGCTCGGCTGTCTCTTTGGTTAATAGATAATTGCTCCAGTTTTAATGAGATGAGGACTCTGACCCTGACGTGAATGAGGTGAAATACCATTGTGTCAGTGTGCTGAGGCTCACTGCGGCTGATGCAGCTGACAGACCTGCTCCTTGTCTGGGTCTGCCGGGTTTTATGGGGTTTAGTTCTATCAGGCTCATGCTGTATGTTCTATAATTCTCTGTTGGGAGCCCAGGGCTTCTCTCAGGTTCTGCTGGGGTTGCTTCAGTGTTCTGTGTAGCTTTGCAGAAACGCACAGCTCAGCAGCCCACAGTGCTCCACATCCCTGTTCCCAGCAGACGTGTGCTCTTTGAAGCATTTCTGGGCCACAGATACAAGCCTTGTTTGTTCTGCAGGGGAAAAGCCTGCTATTTTCTCTTCAGCTCTGACAGACACCAGTGACGACTCAACTGAAGGCTGTACAGTGTTCAGAGTTGTACAGAGCTGCCTTGATATAATCATCACAGTCGCAGAGGGTCTGTGGGCGAGAGGCAGAGGGGCTGTTTGTCTCATAGGTGTCTCTCTGTCTGAGAGGAGGAGAGAATAATTAGAGTGCCTGCAGAGCCAGGCTCATGTAATCTTATAAGAATGGATCCCCAGCTCTAACCAGAGCACAGTTCAGTGGTACGCTTTTGTGTGTGGCTCATCTGCAGCAAGAGCCAAGTGTGACAGGATTTACATACACTTCCTAATCTGTGTAAGCGAACCTGTTTGGGATGTAATTCACATGGTATGTCTTTGATTTGGATTAGTCTGGCCAATCCTCTTAGCACAAGCTCAGCAGAACTTATCAGTGACAGTCTGTGTCGTGAAGCGCTCCAAATCCTTGTATCCACCCTCCCAGACCCCAGCTCTTAATTCTAATCTGTCCAAATCTGATCAGAGACTTCTGCAAATGCCTCCTGAAAGCCACGACACAGTCCGGTTCAGGCCTGGCTGTGGATTACACAAATGGAGGTTACAGATTTTCAGTAAGGCCATACAAATGTTCAAGACTCTGGTAGGATTTAGAAGATGAGTAATGAAAACTCTGCTCTCTGTCATGTAATCTTAAATAGTCACTTATTGTTGGTGTGTTTGGCTCCACTTCAGAGGAAACAAATGTGTATTTACAAAGCAGATTGAGGTCACACAATGCTCATGCAGGCTTTGGACACGTAGTCAAACTCCTCTTGTGTAAAAAGGATGGTAAACCTTTAATCATCTGTCAGGTTCATGCAGTGGATGGAGCTGTTACACACTGCTCACGCTCCTGTTTACTCAGGTGCTGCTTGTTAGCTCCACTCTCCCACTCTGCTGCCTCTCAGCCAAGCGCCAAAACAAATCTTGTCATAATTAGCAGTAATCCTGCTCATTAGCGTGTGCTTAATTATCCTATTAATAGCACTTCCAGAGAGAGAGTGTTTGCAGCGCAGGCAAATGTTTGTTCCTGAATTAGCACACAACAAGACAGCAACATTATTCAAACAGCAGCTCAAACACATGACAACAGGCAGGATACACAGCAAACAGAGACAGGAGGAGGAGGAGGGTGAAGCGCCTTTGCCCAAGAGCACATAAACAGTAGATGCAATCACGCTTTTCCCATTCTTCACAGAGACGCGCGGGACCAGGCGTCATCTATGCGAGTTCCGATGATGAGCGCCATGACCGGAAGAGAAACCAATGAGAGAGACAAACATGGACACTTACCCAAAAGAAATGAAAACGAACACATACAAATCACAGAAAATACAGAGAAACTGCACTATGTCCTGCCAAATCCAAAGGTGAACCACTCAAATAAAATCGTACAGAGTAGAAATCATTGGCTATGAGCAGGATTATATTTTTTGAAGGTAGAAATGGCTGGCTGGCCAAGAAAGCATTTGTGGGGATCAAAAGAAATAAACTTTAGGCCATTAGGTCGGTCGGTATTATGTATCACTTTGAGAAACTTGTGACACAGGCTTCTTCTTATTATTATCATTATGATAGGCCAAGGGTTCCCAAACTTTTTTGGCCACGAACCTCAAAATTAACATGTAAACGACTGTAAAAAGTGAATAATTGAGCTAAGTGATGATGTTGTTTTTGAAGGACGTAGTTAAATCAGTGAAATTACAGCATGAAACATACAGGCACCATTTTTGATCACATGCCTTGTTCACATAAAAACTAGTTATTTAAATAACTAGTTTATTGATTGACACAATTAATAAATTTGTTTCAGCAGTGTTTATGAGATAAGGCACAATTATAAAGTCTGTCCAACAAGATGTCAGTTTAATTTGATCAAACAGTACAGGAAGCTCTCTGGTTCACAAAAGATGTGTCATTAGGCTTCACTCGCTCATCACTACTTTTTGTCAGAGACAGTTTAAGCCCATTTCTAGTAATATTACAGCTATAAATAGTGAATTTCAGTGATTTTTGTCAGATTTGATTCAGATCCGTTCTAAAACGGATATTCTGATATCTGTTCCTTTCTGTTACTTATAGGTGTATTTTGTATTTTTTTTTTAATATATACACCATTATATATATATATGGTCACTTCGTTCACAATGATTTTGGACATGATAATGAAATACAGTTGTGTTATGTCCTATGAAGGGTTAAAAATAAATGAATTATTTTGTATTTATTTTGTTTGTATTGTTATTTGACCCCAATTCACAAATGTATGATGTCTGAACTAAACAGTATATTAAAAACAGTGTTAACTTTCTCTCTATTTCATCTTGAATTCATGGGGACCCCCAGGTCAGGGGCTCGCAACCCCCACTGGGAACCCCTGTTATAGGCCAATGGCGGTTAAATACCATTTAGTATTTTAACAGTGGCTCCCAATCATTTTTGACCACTTACTTAAAGGTAAAGTGCCTGTTTGTCATTATACAATTGTATAACGAATATGGCATATATCAGATGTATGGCTAGTCCTGAGCCACTGGGCCGGCCTGACCAGCATGTTTTTGGAGGCAGGGGAAATCGGAGCACCCGGAGGAAACCTACACAGACCTGGAGAGAACATGCAAACTCCACACAGAAAGGCCCTGCCCGGTCCAGGAATCGAACCCAGGACCTTCTTCACTCTATCTCCTGTGCCTGCCTTGAGGATGCTACTGTATATCAATATATAGGACGTGATCCACTAAAACTTTAGAAAAAGACACTGATGCGTTGTTCTCAAAAAGCAAAAAGACTCTCAAAAACACACCCTTCAACTAAAATAAAATCTAAATTCTATGTTTTTTTTTTCTGGAATAATACCCCCCGCTAAGTGGTCGCATAAGGATCTCTGTACCCCTGATTGGGAAACACAGGCCCAAACGATCAGAAAAAGCAGCTAAATAGCAGTTAGTCCTGTCTGTTCTCGCAAGAATAGCTGTTCTATTGTTTTTTTTTGCACATCACAACATTATTCTTCATGCAATATCAGATGATGCATTATCCATATCACACAAAAGGACCACCATCTGACAAATATTTACTGTTTTTCTCACATTTACTCTACATGTAGTCTTAATTTATTCTTGTTTTAGTTGTGGTTTAGTCATGTTTTAATTTAAGTACTTATACTATGTCAAAATAGCAGTGCATTAATAATCAAACATCTCATAAGCAGCCCATATTTTTACACATAGCCCTCATGTAGTGTTTACTGTCCTAAGGCGAACATGATTACACACGGCACATGTGAATACAGTGGATGAATGCAAAGACATCTGAGAGAGTGCGAGAATGTGCCGTTTGTTTGTCGTCGAAAATCCGGATCAATGGATTTTCTTTACGAGAGCGAAACATGACAGACATAAGGAGATGTGTGCATAATTCATGAGACTCTCCGCTGCGCTTTGTTGTGCCTCACAGATGGGATTACAGAAGGCTGGATTTTGGAAACATATGAAAGATTAATTTGTGATCTGGGACACTGCTTACAAAAAGACTAAATAATGATTTCAGAGAGATTTGTGCCGTGGGAGCTAAGGGGCTGCTCACGGAGGAACACACACAGAATCAAAGGCGCATGCAAGAACTCGGCTCCAAGACTGTTTTTGTTTTATTTAGCGATGTTACTTAGCAATACAAGGCCAGTAAGTGGAGTTAGTCAACTTTCTAGAATCCTGGGTTCAATTCCCAGACCGTGCAGGGCCTTTTGGTTTAGCACGTTGTTCCTATAGGTCTTGATTTGTTCTCCAGCTTCCCCCATCCACCTAAAACATAAAGGCACACGAACAATAGCATAATTAGAGGTATATCGGTTGGATTAATGGGTCGTGTTCATGTTACAGAATTGTATTTCAGTTGGGGCTGGTGCCAAAGAACTCTGTGGAAGAGAAATTTTCAAAAAGACAATTGACAAATCTTTTCCCTTATCATTATTTGACAGTGATTGGATTCACAAACCTGCCATACTATGCTTATGGCTGTAAGTCATTTATACTGGCCAACATTGCGCACGTTTTTGAATATTCTCACCACTTTTAGACATTATTGTGAGAAAGTAATCAGATTTTAGAGAAGACATTGAACTATAGGACAGTTTTTTTTTGTTTCATGTGTTTTTCATGTGTCAGGAATTACAGAAAACTAGAAATCTGCATTTTGACAGTTGCCATAGTTACCAGCACAGAATTGTCAGCTGCCCTCCACCTCAATTTTTAACTATATGTTTTGTTGTGATGTCATGTGTGTCAAACTTTTTAATATACACTGTATGGGGTGTTCTGTATGAGGAGTTAACTATGTCTTGGCAACTAGTTAACTACCTCCTCACAAGGACTACTACTTTTGCTTTTTACTTTTATTTTACTTACTAAGAGCAGGTATCTGTACTTTCTACTCCACACCATTTTAGAATTGAAGTAAAAGTAAAATTATTTTTGAATGGTGGCTTAAACACATGTGTTTTCACAGAGAAGTTGTTCTGATCAGAAACATAAGTCACTGTTTGAACTGGACTTGGCTAGGTTATGGTTTATACATGGTTTAGACCGAGTTTACACCTGGTTTAGGCCTGGTTTGATGCAAAATCACAGTTCTTTATAATAATTAAAAAAAACTTCACTTTCAACTCTTTCAATACTCCCGTTCCGTTCACTTTGTTCCCGTTCTCTCCCGCCCTTGTTTAGTACATTTGGTTCATCTAGTTCCTGTTTTCTCTTTCTGGGGCAACTGTTTCTCTCGTACATATTCCTTTTTACTGTCTGAATGTATAAAAACCTAAAGATCTTTCTTAATGTAATTAATAAGGACATTGCCCTCTTTTCTCTTAAGCACCTTCTTCTTGTTGAGTGTTGTTGGCCGATGCAGAGTCGAAGGGCGTTCGATGGGCACCACTGATGTTTCTGATCATAACAGGATTTACCTATCTATAAACTTGTCAAACTACACCAAATCTACCTTTTGGAGATCAAACATAATGGTTTACTTAACAAAAAGACCATTCTGTTTTTGTGTAACTTTGATGGGTTGTGGTGATCAGTGTATTTTACTTATAAAGTACATCTGAAAATCAATACTTTTGCACTTTATCTTACATAGAATTTTAGTCTTTTGCTTTTCCTTGATTAAATGTGGGGCTCCTCTATCTGTACTTTTATTAAGGTAAGAAAATTGCGTTCATCCTCCACCCGACATAAAAATGCAGCTCACGAAAGTCACAAAGAACATCTAAAAATAAAATCTGTAATTTGGAAGCTAAAGGGTAGCATTAATCTCATGTTAATAATGTTAAAGTAGCTCCACAATCTGAACTAAAACGTGGATAGGAAACAGTTGTGATCTACACAGCAGCAAGTCATAATAACATATTGGTGCTATGTCCCAACCAGAGATTAAAGGGCCTTTAATATTGTGTGTCTCAGACCTCCTTTTCATAGTGTTTTGCATGGATCCTTGAAGAGCACCTGTCTTCTTTTTGTTGCATCCTTATCTATTGATCCACTCACTCATAAATCATAATTTGGGTCAAAATTATTAAAAGCAATTGGTGGTGCTTTGTTGGCCATTGACTGCTGTTGGTGCCGGCATCGAAAAACCTTCTGATACTCAATCACTCACTCGCCAACTAATGACGAAGATTGTAGCTTAGATCTGGAAAAGGATCCATTGCACGGGTCCTTTGTGAATAAAGGCACTGGACAAATGCTTCCTATAAAGCCACACAGGCACAATGCAGCGTACCTAACCAGCAGATGATGGTAGTGAAAGCTGCAGCTTGTCTCTCCTCCAGGCCCTGTCCTCTGTCGCCCAGATGGGAGCTCAGTGGCAGCATGCTGTTTTGATGAGTTCTGCATAAACAGAACAGAAACATCTGGAGCAGCCATGTGGCATCTCCATTTGGCCTGTACCTCGGTGAGCCAGCTGCACCCAAACAACTGTGCTGTAGCTGCATGAATTATTCATGAGAGAGGAGTCCACAGACTGTAGACTCTGGAAGTTTAGAAAGATATACAAAACATCGGGCCGATTGAGGACAAACTATAAAATGCAGCCAATATTGTGTGGGGAAGTCCTGTGGCGGTTCCTACCATCAGAAGAAGAAGAAGAATATTTAAGAAGCTATGGAAGCAAATGTGTGCTACAGCCTATTTTTTTCACCCCAATGTTACAATTTCCCAGCAGTTTCCATCATTTGAATGTGTAAAAGATGATTTTGTGAGCAACCAAGTCATCACTTCAGATTGCAGTTTTCAAAAGAATTATACATTTTGTAAAGTGCAGTGATGACATGAATAACATTCAGCCCATTATGCTGATTCATACAGAAGTAGATTGTAAAGGAGGTAGTCATGGTCGACTTCCTCATGTATCGTGTGTATGATCACAGCTCCTCACCGCTAACACTGAGTGTTCTCATTCAGCTGTGAGGCTTGTGTTAAGTGTGTCATTAATGTGAAGAGACGACGTGTCAGCCGCTGTCACTCTCCAGCATCATTAGAATAAGCCGCGGCTGCTCTTGTCAAAGATGGAATCACATTTTAATCCGGACCACATTATTACATGTGAAGAAGGTCAGCAGTCAGGCTCAGTTAAGGAGCACTAAAGCTCTCCAGAGCCAATGATAATGTTTTCCCTCAGTGGGAAATATTGGTGATGTTTTTGCTTGGAGCTTTTTGTAGAATCCGACAGAGTTAATGAAGAGCCTAATGCGATGCAGCTGTGCGGCCGCCATGGAAACCATGAATAATTCAGCCACTTGTTCTTTGGTTTCTCGTCTCAGGAGGCTCTGCCTATATTGTCCATTATGACAGGCCATTATCCAGCCTTCAGACGGTTCACTCAGGAGGTGCGCTGAGCCCATTTGTTACCCCTCTTGCCCCTGCTAACCTTCAACCAGCTGGAAAGAGTGATTGGGACTATACTGTTATATAAACATGAGAGCAAGAGGTGCACACAGCCCACCAGCCCAGGGGATTCAACAGCTCTCCAATTCATTCCAAGTGCATATTACCACTGCCTCAAAGCCGGCAGTTTGCCCCTGAATATGAACGACACCCACGGATGAACGTGTGTGCGGCTTTTTGAGTTGTTATTGTTGCATTTCATTCATAATAATAACCCAATCCCATCGCATGAATGTGCTGCAGGAGTGGACACTTGTGGGAGGCAGACGAGAATTAGACGTATGATTGAGTTGGGCCTGGGATGCGGTTAGAATTGGCCGGACGGTCAGGGAGGTGTGATGCATTTGATCCCATCATTAGAGCCACGGAGCACTCTGAAACCACTGCCATTTCAAATCAATGTAG